>JAJPUD010023169.1:0-20351 GCA_023553655.1 Myrmecobius fasciatus | reverse complement strand
CATATGTTTTGCAAATAAAAAGCTTTATTAAAAAAAAAAGATGTAGTTAATCTGGAATTAGTGATATGAAAGCAGGGGCAGAGAGGTGTTCTTTTTACATTTTCTTATCTGTGTAAAATGCAACTCCAAACAGCTATTCTTTCTAGTGTACATATTTCTCTCATCAGAGACAAGTAGAAAAAAAAAACTAAAGCAAATTAATGATTGAGTATTTCTGCTTTTTCTCCAAAATTATCATTTTCATCTCGCTGCCATCCATGCCTTTCTTTCAAACTTTTCTTTTCTTCCTATAGGACTTTTTGGAGGGAGGCAATTGAGGGTAAGTGATTTGCCTAAGCAATATGACACAGCTTGTAAATATCTGAGATCAGATTTGAATTCAAGTACTCCTGACTCCAGAGATGGTGCTCTATCACTGTTAAGCTCTATCCATTCTTCCTGTATAAATTTTTAAAGTCACCAATAGTTGGTACCCTTAGACTTCCTTCCCAGTAAGTAAACAACAACAACAAAAAAAGTAAAAATACTATGTTGTGATCCATATTCAGTCACTACAATCCTTTCTCTGGGTGCAGATGACTCTTTCCATCTCAAGTCTTTTGGAATTGGCCTAAATCCCATCAGAATTAATCAGCATATAATTTTGTTGCTGTATTCAATGTTCTCTTGGTTTTACTCACTTCACTTAACATCAGTTCATATAACTCTCTCCAGACCTCTCTGAAATCATCCTGCTGATCATTTCTTATAAAACAATAATATTCCATTATATTCACATACCATAACTTATGCAGTCATTCCTCAAATGCTGGGCATCCACTTAATTTCCAGTCCCTTGCCACAACAAAATGGGCTGCTACAAACAATTTTACACATATGAGTGCTTTTCCTTTTTTGTGATCTCTTTGGGATATAGATCCAATAGAGACACTGCTGAATCAAATCACAATTGATTGGCATTTGGGCATAGTTCCAAATTGCTCTCCAGAATGATTGGATCAGTTCACAACTCTACTAACAATGTATTAGTGTCCCAGTTTCCCATATCCCCTCCAACATTTATTATTGTCTTTTCCTGTCACATGATCACAAATTCCAATGAAAATTACCATTATTTCCAAATCAGTGGAAAGGTTTTTTTTTAATTATTATTTTGGGAAGAATTAAATAGTATCTCTTACAATTAACTCCTCAGTCTCTTAAGGAATGAAATTATTATTATGCAAGGCAAGAAGTCATTAACAATTTCAATTTAAAAAAATTATCAAGAGGAGGCAAAACCAATATAATAGAATAGCTGAGCCCTATGCCACTAATCTCCACAAAGATTTAGAAAATGAACCAGATTTAGAACTTATTGAAAAATTCTAGAAAAAAACTATCACAGTGAGCAATTTTCCAGCCCAGGTTGGCATAGAGAGACAGAGAGTTATGTGAACACTGGGACTGGGAATCAACTGGAATAATTAAGTGAAACATTCAATGTAGGAACTGAAAAATTCTAAGTTGTATATACCAGTTCTTGTATTGGATAAAGAAAAAAGCTTCCAACTGTCTGTTCTGTTCATCATTACTCATTTCTAGGTTATAGATGAAGGGCAAGGTAAGAAAGGGATCAGTATTCAAAGAGGGCACTCTGGGGTAAGAAATGGTCATGGATCCAATGCTGTGTATTGAATGAAGAACAATTTCAGAAGTAAGGAATCACTGTGTGATTAGAACCCTGAAGTCAGAGAACAAGTCTAAATCCCAGTGAAAACTGCAGAGAATAAACAAAACAGGAAAGTCATACTAAAGGGAAGCCTATCACTGTGAACCTGGGAGCTTTCCAGTAGTTTTATAGTGGCTGAATTTGGTAACAATCTATTCATTCAGTCCATAAACATTTATTAAGTTCCTATTGGGTACCAGGCCCTGGATTATGACTGGGGATGCAAAAGACAATTATGGCCCTCAAGGAGTTCAATATCTAATGGAGGAAACAACAAGCAAATATATATGTATAAATATAGAGGAAATAGAAATAATCAAAAGAGAAAAGGTACTAGAATTAAATAAGGTTGGAAAGGATTCTGGTGGAAAACATGATGTTAGGTCTTGAAAGAAGTTAAGAAAGGCCGTAGACAGAGATGAGGAAGGAGACTATTCTATATTTAAAGGACAGACAGTTTACTCAGATCCAAATACAAAGCAGAACTTGTAGAACCCAAAAGAGAAGAGTAATTAGACTTTGCCCTGTGTCAGGCCACTTTATGATCACTGATAGCTTGCATCTTTATATAGCCTAAGATAAAAGGTAGCAGGACTTAAGGACACAAACTCAGGTCAGACATCCCCCTATGAATGTATAGATCTTACCTTTAAATAAAGTTGAAAGCAAGAAAGTAGGCTGAAAGAAAAAAAAATTATAAAAAGAATCGTATCATAAAAAGCTACTATAGTAGCACAAAGCTACTATAGTAGATCAAGATATAAGCCTAGGAGGGAAAAAAATGATTCTAAAACACATATAGAGAAGGCCTCAAAGAAAACACATGCTTGGCTTAAGTAAATTATTTAAGCTCTTTGAAACTCAGCTTTTTCTTCTATACTATATTAATGTTTGGATCAGTAATACCTACTTCTTAGGGTTGCTATGGGGCTCATATAAGATGACATATGTAAATCATGAACTGTAACTTGTTATACTTATTATTGATGTATCTGATTATTGATATTCTTATAAATTTGTCTCAGTTCTCTATATTGATATATTATTGATATGCTACAACATTGAAGATGCATTTTGATAATATTATCTCAATTGTTAAAAAGTTATATAAAAAAGACAACTAAGATAAGGAAGAAAACTAAGCACAAGATAGCAAATGGTCAAATAGGAATATGCCAAAATCAATTATACCAATCTAACATGGAGATAAGAAATTAGATAAACCTATAGCCACTTTACCTTTTAATTCAAAACCATGTTTTCTTCTTCCAGGGAATTAAATCACATTTACTGTTCTTATTTCTCTAAGGAGTTTAAAAGTATTCACTATTGCATATGATAGTGAAATAAACATCTGATTTATAAACTTCCCTTCTAGGTGCATGAAATTAGAAAGGATTCAAAAGCAATCTGGGATTCTAGAATATAGTAATTAATGCTTTACAGAAGTTTAGTTGTTTGAGGGTACTAAACTATGAGCTACCACATCAAACATGCACAATCATGAGAAATGACATCCATGCTACTTATATGAGGAATGTGCTTAAAATATATTAAGACAATTTTTTCTTACTGTTATTGAGGGGTCTGAATATTGATTTTTGTAGGAAAAAAAAACTTGCTCAATTTGCAAACAAGAAAGAGCTAATCTTGAGTTCTACCTTTGATTTTGATTGTGTTAGAATACATAACGTATTTCAACTCTCTAAGGCTCAGTTACCAAGTGCGCCATATAAAACAAAGACAGTACTATCCAAAGCTCTCCCTTACAGAGTTACTCTGAAAATCAAAGAATTTCATGCCAGTAAATTAATTTCTATATCATAAAGCAGTACACAGGAGCCAATGATCTATATTAACCTGTAGTCTAAAAAAGTAAATGAACAGTTTATCTTCACCTTTTCTGCCTTCCTTCTTTTACCTTTCATTCATTCATTCTCACCTTCATTGTCATTGACTTCTGAGATGAGTTGGAAATGTGAATACTAGTTTGACAATTTTTTTCTTTTCACATTGTTGACAAAGGCATTGAAGAACCTGCCCTTCTGAAAGATTTCATTATAAGTAATTGCATATTCCAAGCAAGGAGCTATAAAGAACTAATAGACACCCATATCTGAATTTTCTTCTCATTGAAAAGAAATGATCATTAAAGCAATAGATCTCTATGTCATCAGTATAACAATGAAGTTGAAGGGCATAACTAATCACAATCTTGCCTAAGGGTGACATGCAAAAAGGAAATAGAAAAAGACCTAACATTTTTCTACTGCTAAAATCCAGATGTCACCAGAAGAAAGGACACATTGCAGAAATAAATGTACTCTAGTTTCTAATTCTTAATAGGAGAGAAAAAACCCACCAATAAATCTTGTTGAATTATTTTTGTCAGCACTTCATGTTTTTTCTTTAATATTTTATCTTGTTATTTCAAATTAAATGCAAAAGAAAATTTTAACATTAATTTTTTAAATTATGAGTTCCAGATTCTTTCCCATCCTCTTTCCCTTCCCTCTTCATTGAGAAGGTAAGCAATTGGGTATAGGTTAGACATTTGCAGTCATGCAAACATATTTCCATGTTACTCATATTGTGAAAGAAAATGGGGGGAATTTTTAAAATTATTTTAAAGTATGTTTCAATCTGTAGTCAGATTCCATCAGTAATTTCTCTTGAATTGTTTGGTATTTTTCATCATAAGTCCTTCAGTTGTCTTGGATTATGTGCTGTGAATTGCTAAGTCATTCACAGTTTAACATCCTTACAACATTATTGTTACTGTGAATAATATTCTCTTGGTTCTGCTCACTTCACATTGTATCAATTCATGTAAGTCTTTCCAGGTTTTTTTCCCTGAAACTGTCATGTTCATTATTCTTTGTAGCAAAATAATATTTCATCACAAGCATATACCATAACTTATTCAGTCATTCTCAACTTGATGGACATCCACTCTATTTTCAATTTTTTGCTACCACAAAGGAACTACCATAAATATCCATATACATATAGGTATTTTTCTTTTTAAAAAAATCTTTTGGGGAGGGAGAATTAAAAGTGTATTGCTATGTCAAAGAATATGAAGTTATATAGCACTTTGGGCAGTATTCCAAATTATTCTCTGGAATAGTTGAATAAGTTCACAACCCTACTAATAGTGTATTAGTGTTCTAATTTTCCCACATCACCTCCAACCTTTGTCATTTTCCTTCTCTGTCATATTAGCCAATTTGATAGATGTGGAGTAGAACCTCAGAGTTGTTTAATTTGCATTACTTGAATCAATAGTGATTTAGAGTATTTTTATACAACTATAGATAGCTTTGAAAACTTTGTATCCTTTGATCATTTATCAATTGGAGAAAGACTCTTATTCTTACAAATTTGACTCAGTTCTCTATATATTTGAGAAATGACGCCTTTACTAAGAAACTTGCTATAATTCCACCCACCACAACCACCAGTTTTTGTAGGGTTCTGGTTTTTAATTCATTTTTATCTACTTCCATTTTACGGATGAGTTCATCCCGTTCACATTCAGAATTATGTTTAGTAACTGCATATTTCCCTTCATATTATTCTACTACCTCCACTTATCCTTCTCTCTCTTTTCACTCTTTCTCTCCTCAAAAGTATTTTTCTTCTGACTACCCACTCCTCCAATTTACCCTCAATTCTACCCCTTTTTTCAATCACTACCCCTACTTACCCAGAGAGTAAGATTTCTACACATTAAGTGTGTATATTCTTCCCTCTTTCAGGCAATTGGGATAAGGCTAAGGTTCAAGAATTGCCCACCACACACACTATAACTTTTCCCTTCACTGTAAATGCTCTCTTGCATCTCTCTTATATGTGAGATGACTTACTTCCATTCTATCTCTCCCTTGCTCCTTCTTCCAGTGCATCCCTTTATATCATCCCTCATTTTATAGTTATGGATGTCATTCTATAATATTCAAATCACACCCATGCCTTCTGTTTGCATATGTATATTGTGTATTTGTGTGAATATATATACACATGCATATCCATGTGTGTATATACATACATGACACATCTATGTTTAAATATACAGGTCTGTATGTGAATATGTGTATGTATATGCACACACACACAAACATGTATGTGTGTGTATTAGTGATACTTCAATACTGGTTCTTAATTGGTTCTAGAAGGCGACAAGTTGTGAAAACAATGAGTTTGAAAGGAATATTCCCCATAAAATGTACATCTCTAGTCTACAACCTAACCATTTTTCCATGGCTAATTCTTAGAAGGGGAAAGCAGACATCCAGCTAAAGAGAAATGAGCCAGCCCAGCCCAGCTGAGCTCCTTCATTCTTGATCCAACTCAATTTCTGAGAGGAATCAAGATCTTTATATTCTCTCCCCAGCCATGCCATCCAAGCTTTCTTGGGGATGGGGGGACTGGATATAAGGCCAAAGGTATGCTCCTGCATCTTCTACCACTCAGGGCTCTGGCCACCACCCTGGTCTTGGCCTGCTAGGAGTCCTGGGTCTGCCCCTGCTGTCTCGGCTCCTGCAACTGCTGCTTGTGCCACCACTGCTATATCTCCTCCTGCTGCTGAGTCTCTATTCTGTGCCCCTTCCCAGTATTACTTTTGGGGGAGCCAGGAGATAATATGCTGCAGCCACATCATCCTATAGGAACTGTCCTATCATCTGCACATAAAGGTGGACAGCCTTAACATCATGAGCTCCAATCTGACATTCCTGTTCACCAACACCTTAGTTGGGGAGAAGCTGCCCATGGCCGAGGGCAATAGCAGTGGCATCAGGACTGGGCAATATTTATAACCAATCTCACATGCCTGTAGCTCAACCAAGACAGTAACCAAATTAAAACTATTTATAGTCATATGAAAAGGTGCTCCAAATCACTATTGATCAGAGAAATGCAAATCAAGACAACCCAGAGGTACCACTACACACCTGTCAGATTGGCTAAAATGACAGGAAAAGTTAATGATGAATGTTGGAGAGGATGTGGGAGGGCTGGGACACTGATTCATTGTTGGTGGAGCGGTGAACGGATCCAACCATTCTGGAGAGCAATTTGGAGCTATGCTCAAAAAGTTATCAAACTGTGCATACCCTTTAACCTAGCAGCATTTCTATTGGGCTTATATCCCAAAGAAATCATAAAGGAAGGAAAGAGCCCCACATGTGCAAGAATGTTTGTGGCAGCCCTTTTTGTAGTGGCTAGAAACAGGAAACAATGGATGCCCATCAATTGGGGAATGTTTGAATAAACTATGGTATATGAATATCATGGAATATTATTGTTCTATAAGAAATGACCAGCAGGACGATTTCAGAGAGGCCTAGAGACTTGCATCAACTGATGCTCAGTGAAGTGAGCAGAACCAGGAGATCATTATACACGGCAACAACAATACTATATGATGATCAATTCTGATGGACATGGCTCTCTTCAACAATGAAATGTTTCAAACCACCTCCAATTGTTCACTGAAGAAAGCCATATACACCCAGAGAGAGGGATGTGAAATGTGGACCACAACATAACATTTTCATGTTCTCTATTGGTGTTTGCTTGCATTGTATTTCCTTTATCGGATTATTCTTTCTTGTAGATACGATTTCTCCTGCACAAAAAATGATGTAATAATTATACATATATTCGATTTCTTAAGAATTCTACCATAATTATCATGGAGTGGATATCCTGCCATCTAGGGGAGGGGTGGGGAGTAGCGGGGAAAAATTTGTAACAGAAAGCTTTGTAACAGTTAATGTTTAGGAATTACCCATACATATGTTTTGCAAATTAAAATAAAATAAAATAAAATAAAAAAATAAAAAAGGGAAATAATGTTCATTTCTATTCAAACTCCATAGTTTTTCCTCTGACTATTCCTTCCAAAGTTTTTTGGATCTCTTTGAATCATATAGCTGCTAATAAAAATCAAATCTATTATAGTAGATTATCACACAATCTTGTTGTTGCTGTGCACAATATTTTCCTGGTTCTGTTTGCTTTACTCAGTAATGGTTCATATAAATTTTTCCAGGCATTTCTAAAAATCAGCCTGTTCATCATTTTGAATAAAACAATAATATTCCATTACTTTCATGCACTATAACTTATTCAGCTATTCCCCAATTGATGGACATCTCATTTTCCATATGTGTTTTTAATAACTGCTCTAATAGGAAGAAAGTTTTTATGAGAATACAAAAATCATCATAAGAAAAGTAAATAATTTAATCTTATTGAATCCCTAATGATTTTTCTATTCTATTTATCTTTTTATTCTTCCCTTAAGTCTTGTAATTGAACATCAAATTTTCCATTCAGTTTTGATCATTTCATCAGGAATTCTTGAAAATCTTCTATCTCAATAAATTTTCATTTATTTTCTTCAAGAGATTATACTCAGTTTTGTTAAGTGTATTATTTTTTGCCATTCTAGTTCTTGTGCTCTAGGAAATCATATTCTAAGCCATCTGATCCTTTAAGGTAGAAGCTGCTAAAACCTGTGTTATCAAGCCTGTGGTTTCATGATATTTAAATTATTTCAAACCGCTTAGAGTATTTTGTCATTGACCTGGTAGCTGTGGAATTTGGCTATAATGTTCCTGGAATTTTTCATTCTGGGATCTCTTTCAGGAGATAGTTGGTGAATTCTTTTTACTTTTATTTAACTTCTGGTTTTAGAATATCAGGGGAGTTTGTTTTTGGTTGGTATGTTTTCTGAATACATTCTTCAAAGATGATAACAGACAGACTCATTTTTTTTTTTACCATGGCTTTCATGTAATCCAATAAATCTTAAGTTCTCTCTCTTGGATCTATTTTCCTGGTTACTTGTTTTTCCAATGAGTTATCTCACATTATCTTTAATTTTATTATTCTTTTATTTGACTGATTCTTGATGTCTCATAGAATCATTAGAGTCAACTTGTCTAATTCTACTTTTTCTCTGAATTATTTTCTTCAGTAAGCTTTTATACCTCTTTTTGCATTTGGTCAATTCTGCTTTGCTAAGCAGTTCTTCTCTTCAGTGAATTTTTGTGGGCTTTTGTTGTTTTGTTTTGTTTGTTTTACCATTTGCCCTATTTTACTTTGTAAGGTGTTATTTTCTTTAGTATTTTTGTGCCTTCTTTACCAAGATGTTAACTATTTTTTTCATTATTTCTTGTATTTCTTTTCCCAATATTTTTTCTACCTCTCTTATAAAGAATTTTAAAATCTTTTTTGATCTTTTTTTCAAATCATTCCCTGTGGGCCTGAGACCAATTTACATGTTTTCTTTGAGGATTTTAATGTAGTTGTTTTTATTGTCTTTTTCTGAATTTCCATTTTGATCTTTCCAGTCATCCTAGCAACTTTCTGTGATCAGGTGTTTTCTTTTGTTGTTTGCTCATTTTCCCCAGCCTATTTGTTGACTTTATCCTTTATATTAAAGTTTGAATCTGTTCCTGGGACAGAGTGGGCACTGTCCAAAGCTTCATGTTTTTTGTTTGTTTGTTTGTTTGTTTTTAATGCTGCTGTTTTCATTACTTGTTCTGAGGGTTTGCATGTTTTCAGTTCTTCCAAGACGGTATAGTCTAAGGAGAGGAGTGATCACTACTCTGCAGGCCTTTGTTCAGTCTGTGAATAACCCAAAGTACTCTTTTCCATCCTGGAACTGTCACAAAAGGCTCTGCTCTTTCTAATACTCTTCCTTGCCCCAAGACTGTAACCTGGAGCCAAGTATGGACAATGCAACCGAATTCTACACCCAATGCCAGCAATGGGTATCCTATAATCTCCTTCTGACCAGTTGTCCAACTTCCTTACCAAATACAGGGTGAGAAAACTGCCTGCACTTGCTTCTGTTGCTGTCACTCATAAACCTGCTGCTGGATTGCTAGAGTAAGGTTTGGGCTTCATTCTTGGCCCAGTGAAACAAACCTTGCTTTCTCATCTTCTAAGTTGCCCTGGACTAAAACATTATTTCCCTGCATCTAACCTAACATTTGTTAGTTTTTCTGCTTCAGAATTCATTTTGTGACATTATTTTAAAATTGTTTTGAGGGGGATTTGGGTGAGTTCAGGTAAATCCCCTCTGATTATTTCTTTTAAAGTCAAATAAACCTTTTTTAGGATCACTTTTTTTTGGAGGGAAGAGGGACAGTTTCAGTGCTGTGATTTCATTACTATAAATAACTCCTTGGCCAAAAGATAAATAATCCAACTATCATGAATATCTGTAACTCAAAGTTATAAATAGGAGACACTATGAGTTTAGATGACTTGACCAACAGAATCAGTCTATGTCAGAGGTAGGGACTGAATCTAGGTTTTGCTGACAAGGTGACCATTTCCCTATTATTTCCATGCCACTATTTTAATTTTTCATTAGATGTTGTTAGTAATTAAAAAGACCCATGATACTAATGAATATCTTTTACCTAAATATCTGTGTGACCATCAAAGAAAGAGAAATGAGAAAATACAAAGAGAATTTAAAAAGACAAATCCACCCTTTTTTTCCCTGAGGAATCAAGCCTTTTTTAAGCTTAACCTACAAATGATAACCTTTCCAAATATAAATTATAGTTAATGTATAATATTCTCAAGTGATAACATAAGCTCTACTGATAGGCATTTGAGAATAAGAAATGTATTATTACTGTTGAAAAGAAATTCATAGAGACATTTTATAGGGGGATAAAGCTGAGAAGCAGGTTAAAAATTCCAGCAATGAAAACCACCTTTCAAGCATTCCTTGAGGAGAAGAGGTATAATTTCATAGTCATTTGGTTTTCTGAAATTGTCCTTGCAACTCTGTCACTGGTCAGATCTAATTCATGCTGGCAATAGAATTCAGAGTCCATGGCTTGGGGAAAGGGGTGACTGAAGTACTGCAGAGTGTCACAGTACCTTGTCTTATGAGCTAATATCTCCTTGACAAGAGGGAATCTTTCTGGGACCTTACAAAATATAGGGCAAGGCCTTGCTTTACAAAGCAATTTGACCTTGATAGTTTAACAACTGGGTTTGGTGGGCTTTCTAAGAAGTTATAATTTACCATCCATTTATAAAGCATCACAGCCACATCTGTTAAAGAAGAAGGCAGAATGGTATAAAAGAAAGGACACTGACTCTGCAGTCAAAGAATATGAGTTTGAGTGCTTTCTCTGATGTTTATACTATCTGTGTGAAGAAGGGCAAGCCCATACCTATAAATCTCATCATTTTCATTTGTAAAATTAAGAGGTTGATCTAGATTAGAGATCTAGATTAGATTAGAGACCTGTCTCTTGATCTATGCTTTTATATATAGTATTTTTCCAAAAAGATTCCTTGGATTTGTATAAAAACTACTTTGAAAAGAACAATGGAGCTCAGATGAGTTCTAATCAATTGACCATTAAATTATTACATTATTTTATCTTTGTCATTGCATAGGATCATAGATATAAAGATAATGAAATGCCATTTAGTTAAACCTCCTCAATTTACAGCTGAGGAAACTGAGGTCAAGAGAAATTAAATAACTTGCCTAACGGTGAGCAAATGTCAAAATAAGTATTTGAACTAATTGTGTATATGCTTTTTGGAAAAAAAAATATACAATTTAATCACTGTCAAAAAATTGTTAATGTTTCACAGTCACTTAATGTTAATGCATCCAGTCCCATAACATGTTGAATAAAATAATATCTTTTTAGAAAATACTAAATTAACATGACTAAAAATCAATAACTGTCAAAGAAAATAAATGTTTGTAGTTATGTCTCAACTACAAAATTGTTTATGACTTGAAAAAATTTTAAAACATTTCTTCTAGTTTGTGGATTACATGTATTTAGCAAGTAATTGGAGTGACCTTGAAACTTTATTGCCAGGAATATGTAGCTATTTGTGATCAATCAAATTTTTTCCTTGATTTGTCATAATAACAAATCATTATTGTGCTATTTGAATTCTTCTTTAATCAAATGAGAGAATGAGATCTTATTATTTAAAAGAAAGTGTTCAACAGGTCCAAATGACATTTTTTTTTCCCTTATGAGAAAAAAATTGAGTTCAAATTTGGTCTGAGACTTAACACTTACTAAATGACTCTGGGCAAGTCACTTAACCTCAATTGCCTTTCAAAACAAAACAAAACAAAAACAGAAGTGAAAAAAGAATATGTAAAGAAGAACAATAAAAATGTTATTTCTTTGTTTTGTCCTTGATTCAAGAGATAATAATTCAAGGAATAAAAAAAAATTACAATGACTTTCTAATATGTAGAATCAGTATCAAATGGTATTTCACGATAATGAATGTTTAGAAGAAGAAAATATAGCATAGAAGGTAAGGGTATAATTAAATATCAATTAACTAGAAACCTTACTTTTATTTCTTTCATTTTAAGAAAAAAGTGGCAAATGATAACTAAAATCTAATCAAGAGTTTATGTAAAAAAAAATAAAAATGAGTTTATATAGTGACACTACTATACTTGCAGATCTCCTTTGCCTTGTGGGACAGTGGGAAAAAAGTAGGACTTTTGAGTCAGAGGACCTGGCTTCATATACTGATTCTACCCATTATTACCCATTTCACTTTGGACAAATAAGTCTCTTAACATCTCTGGGACTCAGTTTCATTATTTATAAAATAATGAGGTTCTTTTCAATGGCCTCTAAGGTCCCTTCTAACTAACTGTGAACCATTTATATCAAATCTAATGTATTTTATGATGCACTTAAAAGTGCACAGAATTATGGCTCCATTTCATTAAACCCATCTGAGTAAGATACAATTAATTTCAGGATTCCACAAATAAAGAAGACAGGATTGTGAACTAAAACACTGAAGAAAGAACCAAGATGGTTAGGTAAGAGATACTCTAGTAAAAATCTGTGAAATGAGACAGAGTATTCCAGAAGGAGTATTCTGCCTCTTTTTGCAAACATATTTCAAAGATCACTGAGAATGCATTAGAAATGATATTAGTGGATTCTTTTAATACCTTAGGATTACATTTTATCACTGTATTTTTGTTTTTATATATTCAGTACTTAGCAAAAACATGATGAAGTAGGCCTTTAGTAAAGTTTAATTGATTCTCCTTAATAGTCCTCACTAGCTTCAACATACTGTAATATTTAATACTACTAACACTGTTCTTCCAGAACTGTGTCCTTTTTTTTTATTCACCGTCTACTTTCTGCCTTTGCTTTCTTCTTCTCTTTTTGAAACTTGGATTTATTGATGAGATTCCTGTGAATTTATATCAATCTCTTTTTAAAAGAGTCCACTTTTCCTCTCAGAAGAATTTGTATCATTAGGATTTCACTTTTCAGAATTTCCTTTCTCTTCTCTGTCTGAAGTCCAAGATAGACATAAGATTATTTCATTCGTACAGGGAAATTCCAGAAGAAACTCCCATTTTCAATGTGGATAAGTATTTTTTTTTTGGAAACCATAATCTTAGAATGTATTTTGGTTAAGTGGTTAAGTGGTTTGCCCAAGATTACACAGAGGTATGATTTGAACTTATATGTTCTTCTATGGCAACTCTTTCTGTGACACTAAGCTGCTTCTCATTAAATCTAGGGTATCAGATTGTAATTAGATTACAGTTGTTAGAAATAACTAGATTTTTAAAATTTTTTAAAATTTTTCTTTTTTTTAGATTTTAAAGGAGGGAAAGGGACCCACATGTGCAAAAATGTTTGTGGCAGCCCTTTTTGTAGTGGCAAGAAACTGGAAATTGAAAAGATGCCCATCAATTGGAGAATGGCTGAATAAATTATGGTATATGAATGTTATGGAATATTATTGTTCTGTAAGAAATGACCAACAGGAGGATTTCAGAGAGGATTGGAGAGACTTGCATGAACTGATGCTCAGTGAAATCAGCAGAACCAGGAGAACATTATACACAGCAACAAGACTGTACGACGATCAATTTTGATGGACATGGTTCTCTTCAACAATGATGTGATTCAAACCAGTTGTTCTGCGATGAAGATAGTCATATACATCCAGAGAGAGGCCTGTGGGAACTGAGAGTGAACCACAACACAGTATTTTAACGCTTTCTGTGAATATTTCCATACATTTTGTTTTCCTTCTTAGGTTGTTTTTTTCTTCTTCTCTTTCTAGATCTGTTGTTTCTTGTGCAGTAAGATAACTGTATAGATATGTATACATGTATTGTATTTGTCATATAATTTATCCTATCTAGCATGTATTAGATTACCTGTCATTTAGGGGTGGGGGTGGGGGGAAGGAAAGGAAAAGCTTGGGAAAAAAAGTTTTTTTGCAAAGGTCAAAAAAAAAAGAATAAGAACAAAGATCACTAATCATAGATTATCATAAAAGGTATAATAATGATAACAAATTATTGTAAGAATTATCAAAATGTAGCACAAAGACATGACATGAGCAATTTCTGTTAGAAAAATGGTACTGATACACTTGCTGAATACACGGTTGCCACAGATCTTTAATTTGTAAAAAATGCAATATCTGAAAAGTTCAATGAAGTGAAGTGCAATAAAATGGAGTATACCTGTTAAAAAAATAAATAAATAATTTTTTTCTTTTTTTGATAACTAAGTGTATTTTACTTAGAATTCTTAAGATAGAATATCTATAAAGAATCATAATATTTTCCTTCTCTATTAGGCTTCCAAAAAACAATGCACACATTATCACCACCCTGATGAGGACATTCACTTCACCAATACAAAGCAAATACACAAATAGCCAAGTAGACATCATTTACAATCAACACAAAATGAATAATTATGATGTGTTTATCATTGTTAAATGATTATATCCCTTTGGATTTCCTTCTTTTTGTGCTCATTTATCTTATTTATTTGGAAACAGTATACAAATTGAAATTATAGAGAAGTCAGAGTTCCTAGGTTGCAAATCCAGGAACATTATTACTTCTATGGGATCTCAGTTGCTTAAGCCATAAAATGAAAAAATTGAATTTGATCTCTAAAGTCCTTTTCAGTTATAATCCATTCTGCTCTGTATGTGTTCTTTCATTGTTTTCATGTGGTACTCAGAGAATGTAATGTTGCTGAGCTTTTGCTTTCTTCACTTTGCATTGGTTCATGCCTTTCCAAATCTATAGGACTGTCTGTGTGTGTGTGTGTGTGTGTGTGTGTGTGTGTGTGTACAAAAACAGTAAGAGAATAAGGAAAAAGCATGTTAAAATGGATAATCAAGACAATTTAGTCCAATTTCCTCATTTTAAAAGTGACAGAACTGATATATAAGGAAATGGAGTAATTTGTTCAAGATAATATTCATAAGTGATGGAACTGGACTTAGGACCCAATCTTATTCCAGATTCAATGTTCTTTTTACTACTATCTGATACCACTTTCTTTATATTTATAATCTTATTGAAATTACAATATTTAGTTACATCAGTAAATCATGTTCTGTTTAGACGTTTTAGTTACTTCCAGTTCTTTTCAGCCACCAGTAATATTAACACACACACACACACACACACACACACACATATATATATATATACGTATATATGTACATATTTTGAATATATTTTTTCTTCTTTATAATTAAGTTCTTAGCTTATTTCAAGTTGATTATTGATTTAAAGGTTATGACTTTTGTGACTCTTCTTGTTCTGTGCAAAACTAGCTTCAGAAAGATTGTCGATCTTTAATCCCAAAATATTTCAATGTATAAGGAATTACCAATTTTTCTAAATCCCTATCAGTGCTGAGTTTTATCAGGTATAGGCTTTGCTTATTTGTTTGTCTTTTGGGAGGAGGTATATTTTAATAGGTTTCATCCTCTCGTGCTTTTTACAACATTCATTTCCAAATGGTTAATCAACCAAAATATCCTACTTACAAGGATCTCCTATATCAAAAAGCTAAATTGAACTTAAATATTTTAAATTTATAAATGGCATTGTACATAAATATTCAATTTGATCAACAAATATTTGAGCAAGACATGTTCAACAAATAATTAGCACAAATTTAAAAAATTTAAAGGAGCTCTTAGATCTTCATCTATATCATAGCATATTTTGAATGTACAGAGATAGTCCATATAATTTATTGAACATTCTTTTTTTTTAACTTTGAATTCTAAATTCTTTCCCTTCTCTATCCCTTGCTCTAGCCTCTAAGAAGGCAAGCTATATAATGCCCATTATACAGACTTACATAATTTTCATGGCGTTTTTCATTCAACAAAATGCTTTTACATTCACTTAGGTGGAATGGTGAAGCATAGTGAAAATCTTACCAGGAAATACCAGAAACAGTGAAGGAGATTAGGCCCTTTTCTCTAAACTGTTAATACTAGTTGTTAATAATTGAGTTGAAGCTTCTGTGATCAGTGGGAATTGCTTCCTACTCTATTCCAAGTTCATGCAAATTTAACAGCAGAGATATGAAACTTCCTAAGTGACTGATTCAGGAATAAGCTTTAAAGATTGGAAACAACTCCAGATGAAAGTGGTAGAAGAGTTTATGCTTTCATCCCTGTTATCAAAACTGCCAAAAAGCCATGAACTTAGAAAACAACTCAGTGTACTTTGAGGTTCAAAGTACCTTGAACTTTGAGCTTCAAAATTTATTTTTCAATTTCTTCTGCAATTTCCAGATCTCCTTTATCATTCACTCACAATTTCAATCATTATTTTATTTTTGCCATTAAAATTCTACAGCCTGTGTTCACTGACCTAGTATAAAAGGGGCAGACAAATTTGGAAGTTGTTTATTCAATTAGATCTCTAAAATCATACGGATTTCAATTTAATTTAAGTTACTTTTATTCCACTTGCTCTTAGTCCATGCAATCAGGAGAACATTTAATAAAACAACAATATTGTAAAGACAAACAATTTTGAAAAGCTTAACAACTCTGATCAATTCAATAGCCAAGCCCAATTCCAGAGAACCCAAGATGAAACATATTACCACTTCCTCAGAGAGAGCTGATGAATTCCAGGCATAAATTGGGACATATATGTGGTTTGGGACCTGTTTGATAAAGGAATTAGTTTTGCTTTACTATGAATATATGTTAGAAGAGATTTCTTTCTCTCATCCAATTGAGTGGAGATAGAAAAAAAGAGTGAATAGATTTCTGTTCATTAAAAGAAAAAACTTTTATTAAAAATAAAAATATAGGCAATAAATGCTCTTGGTAAAGAATAAATTAACAATTGATCTTCAGTTTAAGATTCCAGTGTATTATGTGAATTATGGACCACATCCTTCAGACTCCCTCATGTAAATCACTGCTCTTCTTTCTGAGAAGGATTTCCAAATTTTATCACCTGAACAATAAGAAGAAACATTTATGTTTTCCCTTCTTTCACACAAAGTAAATATAGAAGAGCTGGTTCATCCAAAAGAACAAAAACAAGAAACATAGTAAAATGGCTGAGTGAGTGGTCAGGATAGTTCCCTTTCATTGTCTCACAAAAGGGAGACACGTGCCAGATAAAGAAAAGAAAAGGTAACAGATCCTCAACAGGAAAATCTCATAAAAGAACCAGAAAGAAACTTAAATAATAAGTTGTAGCAATGGGGAGAAAAGGTCCCAATGTAATGAATAGATACTTTGAGATAAAAGTAAATTAGGACATACATTCATTAAGAATGATATATTAATAATAATACTTAGAGTAGAGAATGTATCTAATATTTGAACTTCCAGAGCATTTTATAAGAATAGTAAGATCTCTTGAGGAACAATAGAAAATAAACATGAGAATCAGCAATTTAGTAATATTTGTTGAAAACTCCAACAAAGCAGCAGACTACCTAGAAAGGAGAACTGAAGACATTAAATAGCAAATTGAAGGAAATGTAGAGAAAATATCAAAGCTAATATTTTAAAAAGAAAGTCTGGAGGGAAATACTTGAAGTTTTAATAATCTAAAACAAGTGAGCTTGACTAAGTTTTGTTAGGAAAAACTGGGATTTACTGGTCTCCCAGAAAGAAACAAACAAACATAAAAAACAAAAAGTCCATCGAATATCAGGAACTCATATAAGAATGTTGCCTAAATGTATCAAATGTATTTGAGGCAAAGAACAAATGGATAGAATTCACAAAACACCACAATAAGGGGCGGAGCCAAGATGGCGAACTGCAGACAGCGTTCTCTGTAAGCTCCTGAGACCTTCCCTCAGACACCAACAAACTGAGCCTCCGAACTGGTTCTGGAGTGAGGGCTTCACCAAACACTTGGAGTACAATGCACTTCTATCAAATATCTACTTTGAAAGAACTTCTGAGGTCAGTTTTAGACGGGCAGGGGATCGAGCAGCTCCCGGCGCTCAGACGCCAGTGCGCAGCCGGGGTGCAAGTCCGGGGCTGGGACGGACCAGAAGATTTTAGGCTGCCAGGAAGTCCCTGGGAGACCCTTGGGCCACTTTGCTCTGCTTGCAGGCAGGTGCTTTGGCAGGTCTACCTTTGATAAAGGGTGGATTGAGAGCAGCTGAAAGTGTGGTCCTAGTGTGGATCTAGCCAGATCAGCCCCAGACCTGAAGCCAACTCAGCAAACTGCCCCAGGGCAAATTGAAAACACATCTGCTGCTGCTGCTGCCCCCACTACTGCTGCTGCTGCTGCCGCCGCTGCCACCACTACTACTGCTGCTGCTGCCGCCGCTGCCACTGCTGCCGCTGCTGCTGCAGAATTCCCAGCTGGTGACTGATACCTCAGCTAAACATCATGAGCAAGAAGAAGAGAGCTCTCACCATAGACAGCTTTTACGGAGAGAAAGTAGAGCAGTCCCCAGATCCTGAGATTCTGAAAACAATCCCAGATAAAGCCACAAGGGTGGACTTAACCTGGTCTCCCTTTCAGAAGGCTTACCTGGAAGATTGCATAAAGAATCTCAAAAGAGAGCTAGAAGAAGATTGGGGAAATAAACTGAGAGCAGTGCAAGAAGGAAACATCTCCCTGCAACAGAGATGTGAAAAACTGGAAAATAAGTCTGGTGAATCGGAAAAAGACAAAATTTCACTGAAAAACAAAATTAGTGAATTGGAAACAGTCACCAACTCACTGGAAAATAAAAATACTGAATTGGTAAAAGACAACAATTCACTGAAAAACAAAATTGGTGAATTGGAAAAAGTCACCAACTCACTAAAAAATAAAAATAGTGAATTGGAAAAAGATAACAATTCACTGAAAAATAAAATTAGTGAATTGGAAAAAGACAACAATTCAATGAAAAATAAAATTGGTAAAATGGAAAAAGAATGCAATGAATCAAAAAATTCAATTGGCCAGTTACAAAAGGAGCTAAAAAAAGATAAATGAAGGAAATAATACCTTAAAAATTAAAATTGAACAAATTGAAATGAATGACTCAATAAGACTTCAAGAATCAGTCAAACAAAAACAAAAAAATGAAAAAATAGAGGAAAATATGAAATATCCCCTAGGAAAAATAACTGACTTGGAAAACAGATCCAGGAGAGACAATCTAAGAATAATTGGACTCCCTGAAAGTCACTATGAAAAAAAGAACCTTGATGCTATCTTCCAGGAAATCATGAAAGAGAATTGCCCTGATATTTTAGAATCAGAAGGCAAAGTTGGTATTGAAAGAATCCACTGATCACCTCCTGAAAGAGACCCCAAAATTAAAACCCCAAGGAATATTGTGGCCAAATTTCAGGACTATCGCACCAATGAAAAGATATTACAAGCTGCTAGAAAAAAACAGTTCAAATACCGAGGAACTGTCATTAGAATTACACAGGATCTGTCAGCTTCCACATTCGAAGGATTGAAGGGCCTGGAATCAGATATCCCAAAAGGCAAAAGAACTTGGATTACAGCCAAGAATAAGCTATCCAGCTAGAATGAGCATCATCTTCAAGGGAAGAAGATGGTCATTCAATGATACAGGAGAATTTCACCTATTTCTGTGTTTGTAGATCAAATTTTTTGTTCAGTTCTGGTCTTTTCAGTAGAAATAGGTGAAATTCTCCTATATCATTGAAAGACCATCTTCTTCCCTGGAAGATAATGCTCATTCTAGCTGGGTAACTTATTCTTGGCTGTAATCCAAGTTCCTTTGCCCTTCGGAATATCTGATTCCAGGCCCTTCGATCCTTCAAAGTAGAAGCTGCTAGGTCCCGTGTGATCCTAATTGTAGCTCCCCGATATTTAAATTGTTTCTGTCTGGCTTCTTGTAATATCTTTTCCTTGGTATGATAGTTCTGGAATTTAGCCACGATATTTCTGGGGGACTTAATTTTTGGGTTTCTTTCAGGAGGTGATCGGTGGATTGTTTCAAGGAGTATTTTG
Source organism: Myrmecobius fasciatus (assembly GCA_023553655.1). Classification (NCBI taxonomy): domain Eukaryota; kingdom Metazoa; phylum Chordata; class Mammalia; order Dasyuromorphia; family Myrmecobiidae; genus Myrmecobius; species Myrmecobius fasciatus. Next base: position 321 of record JAJPUD010023169.1, on the reverse strand, counting down.
CCTTCTGGGTGTAAAATATCAGGGCAGTTTTCTTTTATGATTTCCTGGAATATAGTGTCCAGGTTCTTTTTTTCATCATGGCTTTCAGGAAGCCCTATAATCCTTAGATTGTCTCTCCTAGATCTATTTTCCAGGTCAGTTGTTTTTCCTAGGAGATATTTCATGTTTTTCTCTATCTTTTCATTTTTTTGTTTTTGTTCAACTGATTCTTGAAGTCTTGATGAGTCATTAATTTCCAATTGTTCGATTCTAATTTTTAATGTCTTATTTTCTTCAGTTACTGTTTTTAGTTCCTTTTGCAATTGACCAATTACATTTTTT
>JAJPUD010023168.1:0-20352 GCA_023553655.1 Myrmecobius fasciatus | reverse complement strand
TTAAATTTAATCTTTACCCCTCGTGGGCACCATCATATAGATCAGCCTAACAAGCTAGTCTGAGGCATTAAAATATGTCCATCCTCCACTTAACACTTCCTGGTTGTGTGACCCTGGGCAAGTCACTTAACCCCAACTGCCTCAGCAAAAAAAAAAAAAAAATTCTATATATATATAGAAGAGAGAGAGAGAGATTTATATATCTATATTCTCCACTTAATAGTTCTTAGCTGTGTGACCCTGGGCAAGTCACTTGACCCCAGTTGCCTCAGCAAAAAACAAAGATCTATGTCCCTCCTATTGCGCGGCTCCAGGAGTCTGAGAAGGTCCCGTGGGGTGCCCCTTACCTCCACTCAGCAGTTGGTACTCCATGCTGTAGCCTTGCAGGGCTCGATCACATTGCGGCTCCTGCCAGCTCACTTTTAGGGACGTTGGTCCCAAGGCCGAGAAGACCAGGCGGGTGGGGGTGTCAGGCACCCCAGACGGCAGACGGGATTCTGGAGGAAGGAAAAAGGGAGAGTTGGGCAGATCAGGAGGCTCCCTCCTTGCCGCCGTGGGTAAGGATCCTGAAAGCAAGCAACTCCATCCTGCACCTGTAACCAGTCCAGGGTGGCTCGCCCGCCCAATTAATAACTAATAATACCTTCAAAAGGCATCGGGTCCTTAGTCGGCCCCCTCCCCTTAGTCCGCTTCCCCATGGCGGGCCGACCCCCCTCCCCTCTTCCTCAGGAAAAGAGGTATCAGAGTGCCATTAGAATTGCAGCAGGAGCAGAGAAGTGAAGGGTTAGCTGCTCTGTGGGCCCAGCATGGAGTCTGCAGATGATGTGCAGCCGGGGGCACAGCAGCCGGTGCAATGCAGGACAGGCCGCTGCCCCCTACCTGGGCCCCAGAGTGCTGCTGGTCTGCTCAGAATGACAGAATCCTGAAAGCCACTGTAGGGATGGATACCCTTCAGCTGCACTCGGTCCTGGGGCTCAGAAGCCCGAGCCCCGGGCTGCCTGCTCCCCCCATCTTCCTGAATGGGAGGGAGGCCTAGGATGGATAAAAGGGAGAGAGTGAGAGGTGGGGGACCGGGGCCGGCGGCGGTGGGACCCTGCGGAAACCTAGAAAAACGGGGCTAACCGCAGAACAGGCAGGCGCCCAGACGAGCGCCACCCGCAGAGGGATAAAGGAGTCCCGGCCCGCAGAGGGATAAAGGAGTCCCGGCCCGCAGAGGGATAAGGAAGAAGTCCCGGCCCGTGGTCTCTCACCGTAGGAAGAGACGGAGGCCAGTGTGGAGTAGTCCCGGGGGAGGGTTGCGGAGTGCTCCGTGCGCGTCAGGGAGTGGTAATCGTGGGTGAGAGTGGAGGAAGTGCTCAGGAGGCGGTGCTGCGGCTGGGGGCTCAGGTGGGTGCCGTAGCCGGACGCCGCCGTGGTCATCCGGTGCAGTGAGTTAGCGCTGCCCGGGAAAACGAAGTCCAGCCTCCCATTCAGTAAGTGCTCTGCCAAGCGGAGGAGAGGCGGGTGAGACCCTCAGGCTCTCCAGCTCGGGACCGGGAAGAGATTTCCGAATTCATTCGGCCCCACCCTCCTGATTTCACTGATAAGGAACCCGAGGCTGGCCCGGGTGGCCCCCTGGCTCCGCATTAGGGGGCCTTTCTCTCCTGCCCAGGCTTTCACCTGTGGGTTGTAGCTGATTGAGGTCAGAGGACTCTCACTGGGAGTCGGGGAAAGGTAGGGAGAAGCAGAGAACCCGAGTCCTGGGACTCGTCCCCGACCTTCCCTCGGAGCCCCGGGTCTGGTTTGCCCCTCCCAGGGAGCCTGCTCACTCTCCCTCGGACCGCTCTGTGAAGCCTGGAAAGAAGGCTTGGGGGGAACCCCGGCTCCTGGGGCAGCGACTAAAGGGAAGTCTTGCCAGCCTCTGTCTCGGGAGCTCTGGGAGTCTGAGGTCAGCGCTTCTTGTGAGCCAGTCCCTGGTCTTCCCCCACACCAGCCCTGTTCCATCCCCCAGAACGCTGTGACCATCCTGTCTGGGTCCATGGAGTGGACGTGTGTGTACCTATGTTGGTGCAGGGCACTGCCAGCTGTGCCAGCTTGTCCATCACATTACAGTGTCAAGGGAAGAGGAGGTGGGGAACTTGTTTAAGGAGCAAAAGTCACGTGTGCCTGACTGTCACCTGCTGGGGGGTGGGGGGTCCCCCTTCGGGGGAGGCTGCCTCCTGGGTTGCTATCATCTTGGGGCAGGATGAGCCCCTCAGCCTCAGAGGAGAGCCCGCTGCTGCTGGACAGGCGGGGGATGAATTCTGGGGGCAGCTGCCACGTGATCTGCCGGAAATTCAGGTTCTCCCCTGGCAGTGGCTCGAACTTCCAGCAGGAGCCTTGGGAACAATGAAGGGGCAGGTTGGCACTGCCCCCGGGGATGGAGATAGGCCTGGATTGATAGGAGTGGCGACCTGTGACTTGGTCAGAATGCAGTGGTTGGACAGTTAGTATCTGAGCCATGCGCCCATCATTTGGAACAACCTAAACACTGAGGAAAATGCAGGGGGTTTCTACATCTGGCGGTTGATATGAAGAGAAAAGGTCTTGGGGCAGCTAGGTGGCGCAGTGGATAGAGCACCAGCCCTGGAGTCAGGAGGACCTGAGTTCAAATCTGGTCTCAGACACGTAACAGCTGTGTGACCCTGGGCGAGTCACTTAACCCCAAATGCCTCCGCAAAAAAGAAAGGAAGTCAAAGAAAGTCATTTTTGCAAAGAATAGCACCAAAGGGACTTTGTAAGAGAATAGTCAAAGATTGAGTGTTTTCCCCTCTGTTTGGGACCAGAGTCCTGGAATATTGTAGCTGTGGGACTGAAGAACTGGGCCAAGGGAGGGAAATTACATAGTCAGGGTCACACAGCTAGTTATTACTAGAGTTGGGACTTGAACTTTCTGTCCCAAACAAGGGCTCTCTACCATTGAACCCTAGTTTCTTGAAACAGGTCAGTGGTCTTCTTTGGCTCAAATCCCTCCCTGTAAAGCTAAGCAATGCCTGTGGAACTTCCTACAAGGCCAGGGGAAGTTGATGGTGGTTCTGCATATTGGCAACAGTACTTTATTCTCTTAAAAATCCTTTCAAATCTATTTTCCCCCAAGTGGTGGACAGGAGAGATGTTATAGATGCTGGAACCCTCCCAGAGAGAAAGGGATTCCATTTAGAAGGCACACTAGGAGTTAGAAGTAATGGCAAGAATGGACCTTCTTTCTGCCACTTTTGGAAAAAAGGGACACAAGGAAGGTAGAAAAGAAAGAAAAAGAAGTGTGTATGGGATGTAGGGAGCGATACTGAGAGCCGTCTCAGATCCTGCTAGGAATACATAACTGGCTGCAGGCCCGAGGCTCCCACACCCCTCCCACTAATAGTCTGGAGGATGTCTTTTGGTCAGTTGGAACTGGAGACATGTTGGAACATCTGTTTTCCTGACAGCTGGGGCAGTGATTTTTCCCATGCTTACCTCAGATACTCCTGCTTTAGTTACTGGTGAATCTGGGGGTAACAGGCAGATGATCTCTCCAGGGCCTTTCTACCAGTCCCTTAAGGCTATATTGTGTGTTTCCTCTGTTTCCAAATACATATAGCCCACTATCCATTTACTTGATGGGACATTGGTCCCATGACAATTCATGATGGGTTGGAAGAATGACCAAAAATTGGGCCCTGTCCTCCTACTTCCCTCCCTCCAGCATCCCTGTGCTCTGGATCTCCCCATCCCCACCCTTGCCTTCCACACTCAATGTACCTGTGTCATCAGAGACACTGGGTCTCTGGCTGCTGGCAGGGGAACGCAAGACGTCATCGCTGTACATGAGGAAGCTGTCGTAGTCTTCCCCACCTTGGGCATCCACGATGGGGATGTCTGGGATGATGGGGACTAGAGAGAGGAAGGGGAAGAAGTGAGCTGAGATTCATCCTGCCATTCATTCCTCTCTCTCTCTTGGCCCCCTGACCAGCCCAGATACTCACTGGACATGGGTCGCTTGGGTTGGGTGGCAAGGTTGATAATGGCTTCTCTCTCTGGCCCCCAGCCTGCCCCATTGCGGGCCTTTACTGTATATCGGTAGGGCTGTGATTCTCGAAGGTTCTCAATCAACAATGTCCGCTTCTTGGGTGTATCCACCAGTACTTTTTTCATGGGCCCAATGGGTTCTAGGGCAAGAGAGAGAACATCATGCTGCTTTGAATCTTGTCTTAGTTATTTTGTTTGTTTATCTATTTATTTTAATCTTTTTTTTGTCTTAGTTCTAACACAGACTAACTAGGGGACCTGAAAAAAGTAATTTCAGCTTTTTGGGTGTCTATTTCCTCCCGTACAGCAGTGGAGTGAATAAATGCTGACTTTGGAAAAATACCTCCTTCCCTTTCCTTCACACACCCTATGTGTATTGTCTTTCCTCTTTTGAATATAAGTTCCTTCACAGCAGGGGCTATTTTGTTGGTTGTATTTATACCCCAGTGCTTAGCATAGGGCCAGATATATAGGAAGCACTTAATAAATGCTTGTTCTGTCTGTTTATATGTATATAGGTACCTATCCATCTATATTATAATATATATAATATTTTATATATGCATGTATATATAATATACATATGTACATTATACATATATAATTATATATTGTACACATGTACAATATATATGTACATATTATTATATATAATATCTATATCATATTATCTATATTATTATATATAATATCTATATTAGTCTGCCAGGAATATGAAGAAATATTTGTTAGTCCATCAGGAATGTGAAGATAGAATTAAATTGGATTAAAAATTCAATATAAATACTGAGTGCACTTGATTACAGTCACACTCAGTTTTGACTTGATTCTTCATGAATCTGCGTGTTATTCTTGTGTAGGGGCCATGCTAATCTCTGTATTGTTCCAATTTTAGTATACGTGCTGCCAAAGCAAACACTTGATGCGTTAACTATATCACCTGTAAATTTCATACCAGCTTCCTTATGGCTTTTCCTCCCTCTCTATGAATGCCACTCTTTTCTGCTCCAGTGTGGTTCAGTGTAATAGTCCCAGACCGTTAGATGTCTGACCAAGCAGAGCCAAATATGAACTTATAAGAAAACAATGTCCTTCGCTATAATTTCTGGATTATAAATTGGACAGGATTAACTGTAGCTTTGCACTCTCCATAGAGTAGAAAGCTAGATATGCTGTTACTATTATACTCTGATGAAGTTTCAGCTTTTATTCTTCTTCCTTCTCTCCCTTCCTATAAATGTGTATTGAGAGCACCTCCATTCTTCCTGCAGGGTCTTGGATGGGGGGCTGACACTCTGAGTTTTGGAGGAATGGGAAAGGGACCCAGAATCCTTACTGTTCTCCTCATTGACTAATCCGTAGCAGACCTCGTAGGCCGTGATCTCCCCGTTGGTCTCAGCCGGCTCAGCCCAGCTTAGCTGGGTGACGGTGGAGGAAACTACATTGAAGGCCAGGCGTCCAGGTTCACTGGGGACTGTGGTTGATCAGAGTGGGGAGACAGGGAAAGCAGTCAGTTGTGGGAAGAGGAGCAGGGGTTCCTAGGGGTCAGGATCCCTGAGAATGTAGTGAGTCAAGAAAGAAGGGCAGGGACTTCTGAGGGTGGGGTGGGAAGGGGAGCCAGGGAGTCGAGGATGGGAAGAATTTAATCTTGCTTTGAGATAAGAGAGAGAAGGAACAGCCTTGGCAAAGCACTGGAAATTGCAGGGAAACTGCCCATCATTGGGAAATGACTGAATACATTGTTGTATATGATAGTGATATGATACTATTGTGTGTAAGAAATGATTAGCTTAGTGATCTTAGACAATCATAGAAAGACTTTTATGAAATAATGAGCAGAACCAAAAAAGCAATATAGTAACAGCAATATTGTTTTTAGAAGGACTTTGGAGAATTTAACCTATATCGAATTGCTTGCTGTCTTGGGGAGAGGGGAGAGAAGGAGAGAGGGAGAATAATTTGGAACACAAGATTTTGCAAAGGTGAATGTTGAAAACCATCTTTACATGTATAATACTATAAATAGTATAATAGTCTAAAATACTATATATATATGCTATAAAACCGTATACAATACTGTTTTTTTAAAAAGAGAGAAAAATCCATAGACAGTATGATTCATGGGGTCACAAAGGGAAAAAAAGGACATTGAATGAATAAATTATTTTGACATAAATACCCAAATTGGCTATAAAGGGCACTATCTACATGTAGAAAAAGAACTGATAAACAGAGTTATGTAAGGAATAATTTTAAATTCATTTACTTATGTTTAATGGTGGCTATCTCTAGACGGGGAGCAGGTAGGGAAGGAAAGAAAAAAGAAATTTATATGATATTTTGTTGTATAAAAGGAATAACAAGTTGCATATAGTGTTCCTATGCAATCATCTTTGTTATTATATTTGCTATAGAAATGCTTACTTTATTCTATATATTAATAAAAGAATTTTTTTAAAAGGAGCAACCTTGGGGCAGAGAGTCTGAGACTTACCTTCCTCATTGGTACGACAGGATACCAGGGGACTATAAGGTCCCTCACCCGTTGGCCCATAAGCACAGACCTTCATCTCATAGTCACAATATGGGTATAGGTTGGTGAGCTCCACTGAGGGTACTTTGCAATCAAGGAACCGAGCCTCTGATTCAGGGTCACCCTGTATCCAGTATTTTACCTGTACCCATAGTGAAAGATGTCAGAAGGAAAAGGACCTTCCCTTGGATTATCATATATAGTGGCTTATGTACAAAAGACCATATATAAGGAAATAGCCCAGGACTATCCATCAGTCAATCAATCAAACATTTATTAAGCACCTACTATGTGCTAGGTACTGTGCTAAGTGCTTAAACATTTCCCTGAGGAATTCACAATCCCATAGAGAAGACAATAGGGCAGGGCTTTAAAAATATGGAGCAGACAACAACTTGGAAAAGGAAGCACAGAAATCGAAGATAATTACTTTAAAAATAAATTTGGTAGGGGCAGCTAGGTGGTGTAGTGGATAGAGCACGAGTCCTGAAGTCAGGAAGACCTGAATTCAATTTTGGCCTCAGACACTTAACACTTCCTAGCTGTGTGACCCTGGGCAAGTCACTTAACCCCAATTGCCTCAGCAACAACAACAACAACAACAAAAGAATTAAGGCAAAAAAAATTTAAATAAATAAATAAATAAATTTGGTGAGATGGAAAAAGAAAACAACGTCTTTAAAAACTGGGATTGGCAAAATTTTTTTTAAAAAGGAAATAATTTTTAAAATAGAATTGATGAATTCTATTTTTATATTTAATATTAATTATATTTAATAATATATTATCATATTATACATTAATATATTGTTCTAATAATTATCTTATATTATAATATTAATTTTCTATTTTCTAAAAAATCAAATTGATGAAATGGAAAAAAAAATCCACTGAACAAAACAATTTCTTTTAAAACACAATTGGCCAAATGCTTTGGAGGTAGGAGATAAAACAGCTAACCGAAGAAAATAATTCATTAAAAATTAGAACTGGGCAAATGGGAGTAAATGACTCAATGAGATATCAAGAATCAAACAAAAATATGAACAGAAATGTTCACTCAAAGTTGGCTCATTTATAAGCAAGTTAAAATAATCACAGGACCACAGATTTAGAGATCATCTCATCGAAATTCCTTATTTCATAGATGAGAAAAACAGAAGCCCAGAGATGTAAAACTTTCTATTTTAAGCCAGAATGGCTAGCCAGTAATTGATCCAAGGGGCAGCTAGATGGCGGAGTCACCCTCCTTACCCTGTATCCAGATGGTTTGCCAGGGGGTGGTATCCAATTGAAATGTATCCTACGGGAACCCAGGGCCTTGGCACTGGGGTTCTGAGGGGCACCTGGTTCAGCCGGAGTGGAATATGATGAGGTGGTCTGTCCAATGAAGTCCTTATCCAGACTTTCTGTAGTGAATGGAAGAGTGTTTCAGCACAAAGACCAAGCACCTAGAACTGGATGATTTTTGTGCCACTAGTGGGAGCCAGACACTCAATCGATGACCTTCCTGGCAAGTTGGGACTGATTTGTCTGAGGTCTCTGGGGGCCGGTTGAGGGTTTGAATCTTGTTCTTCAGTAAGGGGAGGCTCTCCATGTCAGAGAGAGTCTCAAGATCCCTACCACCTGCAGGGCACCCAAGGTTTCAAGATGATAACAAGCAAATTTTGCTCCTTTATTCCATAGCTCTGCTGGTTTTCCCTCCATTACTCAGGACTCTCAATTTTTTTTCCACCTTTCTCTAGGGTCTCAGACCTAGAGCATAAAGTCATAGGGCATACAGAAGTAAAAATGGCTTAATATATTGCTCCTTCCTTTAAAGAGAGGGAGTCAAAGCCCTGAGAGTGGTATTTCAGGCATTTTCAATGGGAATTTGGGAGGTAAAATCCCCAAAGGACTCCTCCATCCAGGCAGGGTCTTCCCCAGAGCTTCCCCCTCTGTCCCTTCATCATTACCGATGAGGACCGTGGCAGAGTGTGGCTCGCCCAGCCGAGCGCCATACTTGGGATTGGTCAGATGGATGTGGAAACGTCGGGACTGATGGCCCAGAAGGAGGGAGTCCATTTCCTGGAGATCCAGCAATTTCACTTGCAGCTCCTTCTTTGTCTCCCCTGGCTGGAAGAGCAGATCTCCTTCCACGGGGATGTAGTCCTGGGGAAAAGGCAGGGTTAGATGCAGAGTGAAAACCAACCTCGGCAATCCGGGCACGTGGGGGGCAGGGGAAATCACAGAGATACCCAGAGACCCTCATCTGCTCACACCCAGATGAGTACAGTCAGAGACAGTGGCAGTCATACATGGTGCCCGTTGCCTCTGCTCTTCCACCTTGCTATGGGGCTCAACTGCACTTTAAATGTTCATTCTAACCTTGTTCTTAATGATGGTGAGATCTCCATTGGCAACAGGGACTATCTTAAATATGCATTTGAAAACATACATCATATGAAAAGAGCATCATAAATTTGGTGAAATGGAAGAAGAAAAGGACTTCTTTAAAAACCAGGATTGGCAAAATGAAAAAAAAAAAAACAACTTAAAAAATAGAATTGACAAAATGGCACGTATCCCACTGTTTTGTGAACAAGTCCTGTAAGAAAGCTCTTACCCGGTTGGCCCGGGCTGTATTGTCTTGTGTTCGATAGGAGACTTGACATTTGCCGCTGTCCATGACACGTCTGGTAACAGGAATCCGGGCTACCTGGTCCATGTGGCTGAAGGAATACTCTGGCTGATCAAATGATACTATCCCACTGGCTGCAAGAAACCATGGCAATGGGTATAGGCCAGGGGAGGTTAACCTTCCTTTCCCCTTTCTTGGCTCATGGGAGGGAACCCCCTCATTTGTATCTCCCAATCTCATTCCTGAAACTCCATTAGCAACAATAGAAAAATCATCATTCCCATTGAAATGAGATGAATGAGATAAATGTTCTAACAACAAAATAGATGGAGACCAGACTTGCAATTTCAGTGGTATAATAAACTCCCAGATGAAGAAAAGTTTCTTTAATTAATGCAGGCTGGTACCCTTCTCTGCAACCTAAAGAACTGACAGGTTAAGTAGCTTGTCTAGGTTCATTCAGACAGGATGTATCAGAGGGAGGACTTGAACTCAGTTCTTCCTGGCATTGAGTTCAGCTTTCTCTCTACTATATCAAGTATTTATATATATTTACACACACATATATTTAATTTGTATGTGTATATATATTTATATTTTTATTTATAAATATAAATAAAATATGTACACATGAATTTTTATATATTTATATATGTATGTACATATATCACACACATATTACATACATATGTATACATATTACATATATACATTTAAAACTATATATGTTATCTCATTTGATCTTCACAACAACCCTATGCAGTTGCTACTCCAGACACAGAAACTGAGATTTAGAGAAGTTGTGACTTGCTCAGGTCAGAGACCTCTGGGCCCACAGGAAGTGGGAGAAAGGTTCTATGTCATTCTCCATCCTGCCATCATGTTCTATTTCACCCTGAATATCAATGCTAACCTTGTTCCTTTATGATGGTTATGTTGACCAGGCGGCGCCCAATGGTGGCAGTGCCCACGGGCACATCAATGGCCTCTACCACCAGATGCTGATCGTCATCATTATCTGGACGGATGAAAAGAGGGACGCGAACATCTACTAGCTCTACTCCCTCCTGAAATTCCACCATGCCCCGGGCATCTGAATGGAGAAAGTAGGGAAGGGGGAAGACACACTGGATCAGAGGAGCAAGATTAAGGCAAAGAATATCATATGATAGGATTTGGAGAGGGGCAGGACTGATGATGATGATGAAATAATAGCATTAATATAGCATTTGCAAAATGCTTCACACAGTTTGCTCTCCTTGGATTCCACTGTCCACTAAGACTTTTGGGACACCCTGAATTATCTCATTTATCCTCACAACAATCCCAAGAGGCAAGTGCCTCTTGGGCACTCTTTGTATAATTGAGAAAACTGAACCAGACAGAGGTCATGTCTTATCCAAAGTCAGAGAGATAATAAGTTCTGAGGTCAGATATGACTCCAAGTCTAATACTCTTACCCACTTTTCCATCTAAATGTGTTAGGGACTCCAACCCTCAATTTTATAGATGAGGGAACCAGCCTGAAGACTCGGCCTGGCAGAGCCAGGATTTGGATTCAGGAGCTCGGCCTGCAATGCCGGACACCCAGAGGATAGCGTGTGGTCAGCAACCTACCCTGATCTCCAGTGAGGGTGTAGTAGCCAGGGGCCACCTTGAGCTCATGGAATGCTCCCTGAGAGACCTGCTTCTCTGTTAGCTTCAGCAGAGGCAACTTGGCAGAGCGGGGGGCCATCAGCACGGTGTCCACAATTGTGTGGTCCTGCCTAATTCCAGGAGAAGAAACGAGGGTCATTAAGGTCCAGATTTCACATATACATCTTATTGCCATCCACTAGAGGGATCTGGAAGGTGGGCGACTTTCTTATTCTTTGTTATCAATGCTCAGTACAACCCAGCACTTGCTAACACAGGTTCTCTTGGATAGAAGGAGCTTAATACAGGTTGGTTGCATGATTACAAATGGAGGAGCAGATCTGGAGGGCTCCTTTTTTGTCTTCATTTGTTTCTTCTCCCCACTTCCAATTCTATGTCCCTCCCCCTTCCAACTCTCGATTCTGTTAATTCTTCCATGCTTTTCTGACTTTCTACCAAGCATGAATGTAGATCACCAACTGGGAATAGTGGGAGGTCATGAGTGAAATACTGGTTGCTTTTCTTGTTCACCTCTCAGAAGAGAAGGAAGGAAGAAAGGAGAGAGAAATGAAAGGAAAAAAGAAGAAAAGAAAAAGGGAGGGAAGGATGCTAACCTGTTTTTTTGGGGGCAGCTGAGCACCTGAGAGGGTTGTCAAGGGGGCACCTTTCCCATCACTAAACAATTCTTTTCTTGGTGGAGCCCTCTGTATTTCCCATAACCAGACATACAATGACATACAGGAATGTCCAGGGTCTGGGACTAAGAAAACAAAGCATTGTGGAGGTTCAGATGCCATATGCTTTTTTGGATAATGGTGCCAGGCACATACCCTCAGTTGGCATGAAATTAGTGGAATGCAAGTTTTCTACTGCAGCTATAGGTCTATTGCTCTTTTCTTTCCCTCATTCCCTTCCCCACTCCCAAAAGAAAGACAATGTTAAGGCAGGTTAAGAGAGAAAAGCAGGATAAAGGGACAGATGCCCAAGAGTGATTGTCCTAGGGCTACCAGCTAATGTTCTACTCACTTCTTCCCAGCATTGGGCTGTTGCCTGTAGAAGAAACAGAAGAAATAAATGAGCTGTTTTTCTTAGACACTTGAGAAGGGCTGGAGATGGGAGTGGGGTTAGGCAGGGCTATTTAGGACTTTTGGTGTTGTCCTATGCTGGCAGCCCACCTCATATTCCACTACCAGGCTGCAGAATTAGTATAGGGCTGCCCCAGGACCAGTGGGATGAGCCATCTTCTGCAATGCCCTCCCGAGAGGCTTGGATCAGCAACTAGTGGGCCCAGAGCAGGCCCATTCTCTATGTGGTATCTATCTATAGGGTATGTCAAGTTGCTCACATATCAAGTACTCACCGAAACTTGGTGTGCTGAAGCTTATGAACCCCAGGGATCTGTCTGTAAACTTCATTCAGCTGGAAGAGAACAGAAGTGAGGGGGAATGAGGGTGTCTCCTTGGGACAATCTGGCACAATAAAAACCATAACTGCCATTGTTCTCATTGTCCCCCATGCTTGAAATGCCCTCCTTCTTCACCTGTGCCCCTTAGAATCCCTTTGACACTTATCCAGAGGAGGCGTTGCCCTTTCCCTTTCTTTCCTTCCCCTCCTTTTTATTCCATTTTTTCCCCTCTTTTGAGCCTGCATCTCCCTATCTCATCCAGACTGTAAGGGCAAATAGAGCTCATCTTAATACTGATCACTATGGAAACTTTAAACTACTCCATTTTTCTGACCTGGCCCAGTGCATCTCTCCTGGTGGCCCATTGCTCCCAAGAGCCATCTTATTGATACCAAATTTAATGGCAAAAACCTAGTTGCCTTTTGCCCTGCTACAGTTCAGAAATCCAGAACCCAAACAATCCACCAGCCTCAAGTCTCTCCAGCAGAAGGAACTCCAAGTGTGCACCGTCATGCCTTTTTGGTTCCCCTCAATTACTAATAATCTCTTCTCTAAACTTTGTATTTATTTAAAGTCATGTACATCTCTCCACGTTGTCTCTCCCTTTAGAATGTAAGCTTCTTGAAGGAAGGACAGTTTTTGCTTTTTCTTTGTATCCTTAATGCTTGGCACAGTGCCAATCAAAAAGTAAGCAACCAGTAAGTATTGATTAATTGATTCAGAACCAAGGATGAATCCTCTAGTCAGAATCCTCCTGGAGTAAGAATATATATCCAGGCCGGGGAGCAGAGTTTCCAGGAGCTCAAACCATTGTAGCTTAATATTTTGGAAAAATGCAAACGGTAGATTCCCCAACAGGAGCCTCTTCTTCCTGGGCAAACTCTCCAGAAGAGTGCTCTCTTTGAGTTCACTCCTTTCTACTCTTTTCCTCCCTCTCTTTGTCCAGAGAGTCTCCATTCTTTCCCCTCCACTGGGCACTGCCCTCAACCTTACATTTTCTTCTACTTCCTGGCGCAGCTGATCACACTCCCGGGTATCAGGTTTCAGCAGGTTCTCGGTGCAGAGGCGGGCAAGGCGCAGGGATAACCTATATGGGACTGGGTGGGAAAAGGACAGGTCATGTTGGTACAGAGTTCCTAGAAAGAGAACTTTGCCATGGATAGATGGCCTGGTGGAATAACAAGTCTGGTATATTGTGGGAATTTTTAGTGGTAGGAAGAGAATGGAAGTTGGCTGCTCTTGGCTTTTACAACTCTGTCAGATGTCCTTTGAGGAATTAAGATGAGTGCCCTTTGGTCCCCAGATTCAAAGCAAGCAGCACCCACAATCCCACTGCTCAGGATTCCTTTCTGAGAAGGGCAGCCCCTGGCTACCCCCTTACCCAGTTCTTTGGGATTGGCAGCATGGCTGGTGATGCTATTGTTGATCTTCCAGCGGACCATGTCACGCCCTTTCAGGTTTCCACTGCGTACCATTGGCGTGTCTAGGTGGTCCGAAGCCATGAGATTCTCTCTCAACACGTAGTGATCTTCTTTGAAGCCCACCATGTGGCCTGCAGGAGGGGCAGAGTGATTTCTGTACCAGTGTCACCCTCATGATGCTTATGGAGCGCCAATACTCCCAGGATCCCAGACAAAGGTATCTGAGGTCACTTCCTCAGCTGCCATCATTCTGAGATTAATTTATCATCCCATCTGGAAATCACTGCTCCCTCTTTCCCTCTGCTCCCTCTGCTCTCAGGAAGTGAAAGCCTTCATCCAGAGCCTCCCCATCCCTGTACCAGTGCCCCAGCAATACCTTTGTTGCAGCAGGGGAGCAGGGCCAGGCAGGCCTGTGAAATAGTAAGAAGGAACAAAAGGGAAGAAAGCTTAGACACCTGAGCAGCTTCTGCTCTGGGTTACCTGCTTCTTCTAGGTTCGTGCCTCAGGGGCAAAGTAGCGACTTCTCCCTTGAGATGCCCAGTAGTACTAACTGGTGCCAGATCCAGGGTATTAGGGCTTAGGTATTAGAACTTACAATGGCAGGAGTGGACAGACAAATGTCCATGAGGGTCTTGTCCCACTTCACCTCGCCTAGTCTCTCTCTCACTATAGGATCTCCAGTCCTTCCAGGTTATCACTCCTGTTCTGCTTTCCCTTTCTTCCCTTCCCAGATGCCAGCCTTTATTTAACCAAAACAGCCCTATACTAAGGCAACAACCCTGAAAGACTGCAGAACTCTGATTAATGCAATCACTAGTTAGGCTTTCAGGAGACCAAAGTGAACCATGGCTCTTACCTCTTGACAGAAAGGTGGTATATTACAGGTGTGGAAGGGGACATACATTTTTAGATGTAGTCAAAGTGTTTATTTTGTTAACTGTACTTAATTGTTATGAGAGGGTTTTATTGGGGGTAGGAAGTAATCCTTGGGAAATGACAGCAATGTAAAAATACCAATAAAACATTGAAAAAGAGAACCCTTTTCCCTTCCCTTTGAAATGATCTTGAATTTTCTTTGTACATATTTTTAATATCCCTATAGAAGAAGGAAAGAAGGAAGGAAAAAAGGTAGGAGAAAAGGAAGGAAGGAAAGAGGGGAGGGAGGGAGGGAGAAAGGGGAGCATTTAAGTGTCTACTGTGTGCCAGATACTATGCTAAGTGCTCTATAAACATTATCTCAGTTGATCCTTACAACAACCTTAGGAGGTAGGTGTTATTATCCTCATTTTATAGATAAAGAAACTAAAGGAGAAGTTAAGTGATTTGCCCAATGTCACACAGCTAGTGTTTGAAGCCAAATTTAAATTCAAGTCTTTTTAACTCCAGAATTAGTGTTCTGTCTACAATATGCACCGACTATCTTCCTTGGCTAGGTTGTAAGATCCTTGTGTTCCTAGTGCCTAGTATAGTGTCTGGCACATAGTAGTTGCCTAATAAATGCTTCCTGAATGATTGACTAATGGATGGTCACATCCTTCAAAGTGTGGTCACAGCCTTCAATGGTGCAAATTGCAGCCCATCTATACCTTCACGTCCTGAACATTTTATTCTTGAATCTTTTCACTGCTTTTCCTATCACTACTCTTTCCTTGCAAACCTAGATCATTTCCACACCATTCCCCCTCCTCTGCTCATACTTGAGCTGTTGAACAGTACTAAGGAAGTCATGCAAGCCAGCTGACTGGGTCTGCTAATTGATTTTATCGAATCTCATCTGGATCCTCACTATGGTAAGAAAATAGATTCCTCCCTAACTGATCCTCTAACTCCCCTCAGCTGATGCTCTGAACCCCTTTTCTTTCTCTGCTCAAGCCTCCTCTACTTTCCTTTTCTCTCTCAATTGACTGCCTCATACTTGGATGAGGAAATCAAGGCTTCTCACCTACTTCTAAGTTCTTGACATCAAGCCTCCCTCTGTCCTCCTTGAAGTCTGATGGAGGCGGTTCTGGTCTAAATATGCTTGATTCAAGCCCTTCTTATCTTCTTGAGCAGAATGCCCCCACAATCATCTCCACTGCTTCTCTAATCTTCCATCTCCTCCTATCTTCTGGTTCCTTCCCCACTACTTGCAAACACGTGCAAGTCTCCACGTTCTTAACATCATTGACAAAAACAAAACCCCAAACTCTAGCCCATCAAGCCATCCATCCATAACTTTTCTCTTTCTCTCAAACTCCTAGAAAAAGATGTCTGCACTCATTGCCTCTGCTTCCTTTTAACCTTTGACCATTTGATTTCTAATTTCATAACTGAAATGGTTTTCTCCAAAGCTGTCATTATCTCTTAATGACAAAATCTGTTTCGAATGGCTTTTTCATCCTATTTGATCTTTTGCAGCATTTGATCCTCTTGTTTTGGCTCTGACCCCAACTTAGTGGGGTTTTCCTGACACTGTGCTCTCTTGCTTCTTCTACTTGTCTGATTACTGTTTCTCAATTTCCTGTGCTGGATCATCATCCCCAAAGTGAGGTATCACCACTCTCCCTCAATGTGGATATTCATTCCCTAAGCTCTCTAAAGAAAAGGACCATTTTAAATTTTTCTGCAGATCCCCAGCATTTAACCTAGTGCTTGGCACATAATAAATGCTTAATGGTTTTTGTCCTTAAATTCTCTTCTTTTAATATATTTTTATTTGTCCTTTATTCTCAAAGAGAACAAAATGTTAGAGTCGAGTTACGGTATGTCCAACTGTGGCTGATCAGTGCTCTGCTACAAGTTGTACAGAAATAGAACCTCTGAATATTGGGGGTGACTTTTCTAAATTTGCACATTTTGTATTCTTCTGAGCTAACTCAATTCTGCTTTGCTCACAGAGCACTTTCTCTGATGAGGGCACGCCATGCTGGGAGGTCCTGTGCCACAGTCTCCCATGGCACATAATCAACTCCCAGTCACCAATTGAAACAAGATTGTGTGCTTGCTCCCATGTTTTTTAGAGTGATGTTTTTAGCTATGTTATCAAAAGTCTTCAATGAGGACAAATATGGAATCAAAGCCAGCTACCGCTTACTGTGGTAAGTAAATACTTCAACCTGAAAATACTGAAAGCCAGAACTAAAGTGGAGGGAGTGTTGGTGCACGATTTTTTGTTTGCAAATGATTGTGCACTCAATGCAACCTCCAAAGCCAAGATGCAACAAAGTGTGGATAGATTCCCTGCACTCCTGCCAATTTTGGCCTAACAATTAACACCAAGAAAGCAGAGGTACACCATCATCTGTTTCACAAATGCTTATTGATTGGTTGGTTGATGCATTGAGCTCTTGATCCTATAAGCCCTTCACAATCTGGCCCCAACCTACTTTTCCAGCTGTGTTATATATTATACCTTTTCATTCAGTCTTCAGCCCAGCCTAAATGGGCCACAATCCCCCATGTCCAGTTAGTATTCACTCCTTACTTTACTTCTTAGACTCCATAGTTTTCTTCAGGGCTCAGCTAAAGTGCTGTATTCTACAAGAAGCCTTTTCGGATCCCCCAGATGGTAAAGCCTCTAACCCCTAACCTTCTACAGAATCTTGTATTATCTTTGCATATATTTTTATATATGTACACATGATTTCCTCTGGCTAACTCCTTGTATAGCTAGTACCTAGTATAGTGCTTGGTACATAGTAGGCACTTAACAGATATATGTATCCATATTTTCCCCTGGCTAACTCCTTGTATAATTAATACCTAGTATAATTCTTGGCACATAGTAGGCACTTAACATATATATGTGTACACATGGTTTCCTCTGGCTAACTCCTTGTATAGCTAGTACCTAGTATAGTGCTTGGCACATATATATGTACACATGGTTTCCTCTGGTGAACTCCTTATATAGCTAGTACCTAGTATAGTGTTTGGCACATAGTAGGCACTTAACTGGCTACTTGGCACTTAATAAATGCTTCCTGATCAATGGATTTGTTATTTGATCAGTTTGGATACAGCTTTCAATGGTGCAGGTTGCAACCCATCTGTACCATCACATCCTAAATGATTCTTGTTTATATCCTCTATGAATGTCTCTTCAATGTATTGAAGGCTTTTCTCTAGCTCTCTTGAAATTTCATGGGTACCAGTGAAGTGTGTGACTTGTCCACTGGTTATTCCTCTTCTGCTGTATAAACATTCCACCTCCTTTTTTTAGTGTTACATCAAAGAGATATATCTTTTACACCTTTTTGGTGCTATTTTTTTAATAGTCTCATGTATGCTCATCTTCTGTAAGCAATAACACTCTAATTTCTTATAAGTCTCGAGCTATATGTCTTCCATATCCTGATATAACTTGCATGATGCTAGGTATCTTATAAATGTTAATTGATGTATTGATCTGGGACCCTATGAAAGGACATGGTCAAGTTGGCATTCAAGGTCAGAAAGATAAGGTGAATTGGGGATGGGGGGCTTACCTTGCAGCAGGCACAGTACTTCCAGCAGAGCAGAAGTAGCAGGGCCAAGAGCAGCAGGAGGAAGATGAGCAATGGGATGAGCCACCAGAAGGTTCCAGGAGGACAGTCTAGGACAGGGACAGACACAAAAAGTGACGAGATGGGGTGACACAGAAACGAACCATGAAGCAGACTTGTGGAACTGCAGAATATTGGAGACCTTGGAAAGCATATAGTCCAATTTTCTCATTTTATAGATAAGGAAACTGAGGAATAAAAAGGGAAGTAAGTGACTCTCTAGGTTGACCAAGAGTGTCTTTGGGAAACCTCTTGGGGAAAAGCAGAAGGAAATCAACTTTTTTCTAGTAACTGGTTAGACCTTGTCCCTTAGGACATCCCATCCTGCTCCCCTTCCCACTTGGGACAGGAGCCCCCTCCCTTCCTTTTTCTCTCTTGGCCCCGGATTTAAGTCATTTCTCTCCGTGGGTCTGAATGGCACTCACCTTTTTTCTTATGCACAAGAACGGTGCTGTTGGGTCCAATGGCTTCGTTCCCTTCTACGGTATAGCTGTATGTGCAGTCATCATCCTCATCACGGAAGGAACAGTATTCCAACACCTCTTCTGCTGTATTCACCACAACATGCTACCCCATTAGGTAGAATCCCTCATTATGCACTGCTCCTACCCTCCTGCCCCCTAATTCCTTCCCCAGGAATGGGAGAAAGATGAGGTAAGGAAGTAAGCTCCATCCCAGGGAGCAATGGAGCAAAGGGCCAGGTCTGGGGAGAATCTGACTTGGTTAAGCTTTCCTGGGAGGATGAGAGGGGCAAAAGTGGTCTGAGTACCTTAAAATGCCCACTGTGGATGCCCTGGACATTTGGAGAAAGGCATTCCACTTTAATATGTAGAACCTAAGACACTTGGGTGGGGACCTAGCTTTGCCTAGGGTCATTCTGAGAATTTTCCTAGTCTAGGGAAGAGCTTACCTATCCCTGAGATGTTATGTGTCACTGCCCCTCACTCTCCCAACCTCCCAGTTGCTCACAGTGTCCCTATTACCTTTTTTTTTGTTTATTTTGCTTTAATGTATCTTGATTTCTCATAAAGCCATTAGATGCTATTTGCTCAATTCTAATTTTTCTTTTTTTCCTAATCAATTTATTTTTAATATTATTTATTTATAAATAAATTTATTTATTTTTTAATATACATTATTTTATGAATCATGTTGGGAGAGAAAAATCAGAGCAAAAGGGAAAAACTATGGGAGAGATAAAAAAAATTTCAGAAAAAAGAAGTGACCACAGCGTGTGTTGATTTGCACGCAGTCTCCTTGGTTCTTTTTCTGGATGCAGATGGCATTTTCTGCTTTTACCTTTCTTCAGCTCCTCCACCATCTTCACCTTGAAGTCACAGCTGGCACACTTCTGCCCCTTCTTCACGCCGGTGCCCCAGGCCTGGCACTGAACGCAGGACCGCAGGTCCTCGCATACCCCGAGGAAGGCCTGAATGGAGAAGCAGTCAGAGGGTGATGGATGCGCCAGGAGGCCCCTCGAGCCCCCGAACCATCCCGGGGGGGGGGCACGTTGCCTCCTCCCAGAACCTCCCTGGGGGGGGCCCACGTTGCCTCCTCCCAGAACCTCCAGGGGAGGGGCCCACGTTGCCTCCCCCCAGGCCCTCTCGGGGCTCACCGCAGAGTAGCTGATCTCACAGGTGGTATCAGTGTAGAGGGAAAGTTGGTCACAGTGGCAGCGCCCACACTCACAGCGCCCTCGCCCATTACATATGCCCTGTGGGGAGAGAATCTGTTACCCCGAGCCCCAGATTCGGGAGACTCCCGATCCCCACGGCCAAGAATGGGGACTGGGCGCGTGCAGCTCCCCGCGTACCCCGTTGCTGTCGATGCAGGTGGCGTTGCTGAGCGGACACTCACAGCTCTTTCCCGTCCAGCCCCTTTCGCACACGCACTGGCCCATGGAGCAGCGGCCGCGGTCTGGAGGGAGAGGGAAGCCAGGACAGCAGAGCTCAGGCTTCCGCAGCGGCTGGCTGAGCTCTTCCCCATCATTCCCGGTCCTCGGCCGCTCCCAGCGTCCCAGGGCTTCCCATCCCTCGCTCCCTTCCCCGGCAGCTTTGTTTTTTAAGCCCCAGGAAAGTCTGGGGAGTTACTCGGAACTAGTCTGCACTGCTGCTATGCACTACCTCTGGGCCATTCCCCAGCCCCCCAGACTTTTCTTTTTTCCTTTCCTTTTCCTTTTTTTTTTTTTT
>JAJPUD010023167.1:0-20354 GCA_023553655.1 Myrmecobius fasciatus | reverse complement strand
TCTCTCTCTCTCTCTCTCTCTCTCTCTCTCTCTCTCTCTCTCTCTCTCTTTCTCCATCCTTTCCTTTTTAAAAGGGGAATAGAGGGCAAATACAGAGAAAAGAATAACAGGAAAGTGCAGAGGTAAATAAATAATTAACTATAATAACTGTAAACATGAGTAGGGAAAACTATAAAATAGAAGAGGATAGCAAAATGGAGTAAAGAACAGCATGTTGTTTATAAGAAACACACTTGAAACATCGAGTTCAAATACACATAGTTCAAATAAGGGTCTAGAGCAATATTTATTATGTTTCAGGTGAAGTTTAAAAGGCACAAATAGCTATCATGATATCTGATAAAGCAACAGTAAAAATGGGCCTGATTAAAAGAGATAAATAGGGAAACCACATTCACCTTAAAGACAACATAAGAGCAAAGTATATATATACTGATTGTCTCAAAAAGTTTTAGTTCCGTTTCAGGTTTATTAAAGCTTATAAAATTTAAATGCTAACATTTTTGAGGGACATCCTCTACACACAAAATGAAAATGCATCTAAATATTTAAAGGAAAAGCTAATAAATTTACTGTGGAAACTACATAGTAAAACAATAATAGTTAGAATACTCATTGTACTTATTTCAAACCCATATAAAGTTTATCAAAAGAAAGAAAAGAAAGAAGTTAAGGACTTGAATTGAATTTTAGAAAAGTTAGGTATGATAGATAATTTGGTTATTACTGAATGGAAATAGAAAGAAGAATGAATAATTTTTTGTTATCAATAGCACCTTTACAAAAATGGATCACGCATTCAGGCATATAAGCTCCACAATGAATTAAAAGTAACATAAAAAGTGAATAAAATCTTATCCTATATGTTGTAAGTAAGTAACCTATTCTTTAGCATCATGCCACATAGGTTATCTATTATAGTAGTAATTGAACTATTTGACCTTATTGATCTTTTTTTTGTGGCTTTGAGGTTTTTCCTGAAACCTAGAAAACACTCCTGGGGGCTCAGAAGAGTTCAATATAATCCTTATCCATCTTCTTTCAGTACAAGAACATTTTAAGGCCCCTTAAGACATGGATCATTTTGTTTTTGTCCTAGTGTGCTTAGTTACTGTTTCTAGCAAACTTGTGTGTGTGTGTGCACATGCATATATGCATGCAATATCCAATATCCAAAGACCCCCAAGTTCAGAAGACTGGTTCCTCTGAAAAATATGGAAATCTGTTAATAGTTATTTTTCAGAGCCCAGAAAGTTAAGTAGTTTTCATTAACATCTTTTTTATTAATAAATTATGTGTGGTATTTTTCAATAACTAATATTTTTTCCACACAGAGAACTGAACCCTAAAAAGACTTAGAAGCAAGGGAATGATTGAAGATATTGGCCTTAGAGGCAGAAGTACCTGGGTTCCAGCCCCTCGTCTAACAGAGTAGTTGTGTGATCCTAGGCAAGTCTTTTAAAGTATTAGTACTCTAAGTAGCTCTCTAAGTTACAAAGAAAAGTGCTAGAGTGTTTCCTGAAACAGGAGTTTCCTTTCCAATTAAATTAAAGGCAACCCTAACCTTGTCCTGAATATGAAATTCTCTTTAAATATTAGATGTGAAAAAGCACCTAGATATTTTAGATATACAGGAACTCTTCCTAATGATGATCTGTCTCTCTGGATCCACTTCTGACTGCTTCTCCAATTATTCATGATTTTGATTCTCTGCATTCTTTTGGCTTTGGCAACCTGCATGAAATAATATAAGGAATATCAGATATAAAATCAAAAGACCAAAGTTCAAAAACTATTACTGCTATTTACAACCTATGTGGTCAAGTCATTTAGCTCACCTATACCTGAGTTTCTTTATTTGAGGGAAACAGACAAAACAATCATTAAACACATATTTATTAAACATTATTAAATAAACATCATTAAACAATTAAAGTTGCATCTAACGCTAATACCTGAGATTTTATGAACCTGATGCACACTTAATTTCCTGACTTCAATTTGTTTATGACTTCACCCCAGATCCTAATCTTATAAGCTCATCCTAAAAGCAGACTTACTTCTGAGCCCCTCAATGGGGCCTTAAGTGGAACCCCAGGGGCCAAAATGAAGCCAGGAACCCAAACAACCTCTCCCCAATACCATCACCCCAAAACAGAGATGAGACTGGACATGGTAAAGGATCAAGAAGGAAATTCCCATTTTATACCAAACTAAACAAATGTGCCTTCAAATATGGACACTTACCAATTGTGTGGTCCCAGCAAGTTGCTTAACTCAGTTTCCTCAGTTTCTTCATCTGTAAAATGAGCTGGAGAAGGAAATGACAAACTGTTCCAGTATTTTTGCCAAGAAAATCCTAAATAGGATCACTGAGAATCAGATATTACTGAAAAAAAACTAAACAACAAAAAAAGCACAAAAATATGAGAGATAAATGAATCAATAGGTATTTGTTAAACATCTATTTAGAAAGGCAATATACATAATGGAAAGAGCTCTGGAGTTAAAATCAGGGAAACTGAGTTCAAAATCCGCTTTGAATACTTACTGCATGTTGGCTCCTGGGTGAATTAAACACTGGGCCTGGAATCAGTAGAATCTGAGTTCAAATTCAACTTTAACTAATTAGATGTCTGACCCTGTGAAAGTCCCTTAACCCCAGTGGGGGGAGTGGGGGGAGTCGAAGGAAGGAAGAAGGGGAAAAAAAGGTTCATATGACAAAGCAGAAGTGAGAGGGTATTCTAGGTAAGAATAAAATATTCATAGGAATATGAAAAATGTATTTGTAGCATGAACAAAGAGACCGATCTTACTAAAATGAAGACTAGTGGAATGTTAGGTCCAGAAAGCACCCAACTAAATTGATTGGGACTCAAATGTAGAAGGCTTTAAATGCCAGGCTAAGAAGTTTATATATTATCCTGTAGGCAATGGGGACCACTGCTGTTCCCTGCCTATAATGTTTCCACTCTGAGTAAACAATGAGCTGTTTCCCAAGGCAAACAAATTGGGTCTTTGATTCAACCCTAACATCCTTCCAGAAACACAGAGCTCATGTTATAATGGCCTCCTTGTTAACAAATGCATTCCTATAGAAGTCTCCCGATTGCTTTTTTCACCTTACCTTGCTTGGTCTAGTTTCCCAAATTCTATACCCCATCACCAAGAGCAAGGACTACAGATCACTTTTCTTGGAAAACTCCAAACTTTAGCTTTAGGGTAGAAAAAATGTATCTTATACCATTTCCCTTCCCTTCCTTCACTCCAAATTTTCCCCATAGAATAATCTTACCTAAGGATAAACTACACTGGCCCCATTTTTTTTCTGCTTCCCCTAAGAAAAAGCACCAGTCATAAATATTGTAGCCTTTCCATAGACTCTGGCTGACATTTTATGCAAAATTCATTTTAGAAAATAGCTTTAACTAATTTATAGCCAAAATGTAGGGGATTTTGCAAAGTGCAAGAATTGAAATACAACCAAACAAAGACCTCACCTTGTCAGACACCGTGTGTTCTTCTTCTGATGGGTGGTGCTTTAGAGATGTATTGTTCCCAAATTGAAAACAGAGCAAGACCTCAAAGTTCTTGAGGATGGGATTTTATGGGCATTTTTATGAAAGAAAGAAATGAAAATATATACTGCAAAATAAACTGTAAAAAGAAGTGGTATAGATGTTCTGGGATGGTAGATTTGATCTCAAAATCCACTGCCTACGTGACTCTGGGTACATCATTTTAATATCTAACAATCAGAGCAGGTGTTATTTATCCTCTGTTTGAAATACACTTAAGGTTTCTGTGGATTTAGGTGGGGGAAAATTACATCTTTATTTTCACTAGTCTCTAAAATACAGAATTTCCTTTGATTATGATCATTGGCGGTAAAACATTGTTCTGAGAAGAAGTCCATGAATTTCCCCAGACTTCCAGAGAATTCCATCACTCAAAAAATGGTTAAAAAAAACTTAGGTGAGGGTATCTCTTCCTAAAGGATTCCATTATAAGGGAAGCTTACAACATTTCAACTAACATTAGTGGATCCTCCTGCTATTATTAGATTATGAGCTCCTTGAGAACAGAAACTGTTTCTTGGGTTGCTGTTGATGTTTTGATTTGGTTTGGTTGGTTGGGTTTGGGTGAGGGTTGTTTTGGGTTTTTTAGGTAGAGTGGGGAAGGTGTTTTTTCTGTCTACTCCTAGTACTTATCTGTGCTGTTTCTCTTCAGAGGAAGGACTGCCAATGTCATTAATAACCTCTAAATTCAATACCCTGGTACATTTTTCCAGATGCCCCATCCTAGTTATTACTCTCCTCTAAGAACCCAGTCATTGGAAATGGGAGTAAGGAAAAAAATGTAGCAACAACCTGGAAGCAGCTAAGAAATTTAATCCCAGTTCTGACATTACAACTAGATCATTTACAAGGAGACTGTTGGCAAATCATTTAATCTCTCTATCCCTAATTCTTGATATGTGAAATGGGAATTACATTTCCAATCTTACTCACTTTCAGGATGTGAAAAACAAAAAAGTCAAATACAAAAAGTAATAAAGTTTGGAACACATTAAAAAATATATTAATTCTTTCTATTAAAGTCTGTGCTATGATAGGGTAAACTTTAAATTTAATAGATAGCAATCGGAGTTGTAATTGGGAAATATTCTTTTACATCATTATTGTCTTAAAAATAAAAATAACATTTTTAAAAGAGTTTTAAGGATTAAAAGAGACTCAGGATATTCACAAATGATTAATTGCAAATATGTTCTGATTTGACTGTCCCTTTAAATATTTAACCATTTTTAAAAGCCCTACAATACCTGCTGTATTCAGAAACCATTACATTTCTCTATTAGAAAAACAATCAAGCAAATTTAAATAAATCACCTTAATGTATTTTGCAGGAATGGCCTCAATGCTTTTAATCTATTCCTTATTTACCATTGGGCTTAATTTATGCCTGCCCAGTATGTTTATTTAATAAAATCAAAGCTTGATGCTTATATTTTGGGGGGCAATGAGGAGCATCTAAATAGCTATAAGCTGGAAAAGAGAAGATGGCCTTGACAGCAAGTCTATCATTAAAGCATCTCAGCTCATTGCTAGGGTTTGCTAGTCATTGCCTTTTGGAGATGTCCAAGAGACATCCTGAGGTTAAGGAACATATCCAAGGTCAAAGAGATAGTAAGTATCAGCAGTGGGATTTAAAAACCCAGGTTTTTGGACTCTCAAGACAATAGTTTTCCTTTATGTTGCACTACCTTCTATTCATGTTTATTTCTAGAGTGGCAGCCAACACAACCACCAGGACCTGTGGAAATATGTCTGTTTGTTTTTCATCTTTATTTGCTTCCCCACACACACCTTTTTTTCCTCTTCTCCATCTTTTCTCCTTCTAATTTTGAAACAGGGTTATTACAGATGAAAAAGCTTTTTAAAATAATAATAAAAAGTCATATGTAGAATATGTGAAGACTACATTTCCTGCCAAAAAATGGAAATATTGCTTGTTGAAATAACCACATAGCATCCTATATATTAAAGCACCGAAGCATAGAATTCTCCCCACTAGTATGCCAATCAAATAACTCCTATCCAAGAAGACTAGCCTGTTAAATTCACAGGCGTCACCTAGTGGGCAACATAAAGAGAAAAGTGGAATGACATCTGAGGAGGGCTGCTAGGGAGAGCACACAGATGCAAATAATTTCACTTTGCAAAAAATTCAGAGGGTCAAAGAGCCTTGAGGCTAATCTTCTAGCCTTTTTAAGAAACTTCAATACATTCCAAAAAGAAAAATTAGAAATTTCAATCAAACCCAGTTCAAAAATCTCTAATCTCATCTGGAGAGGGAAGATGAGAAAGATATCTTTAACCTAGGAGAATTTTCCCAGTTCAAGTATTTCAATTATCATTTTTTTTCTTTAATGCAGAAGAAAAATAAATAGCTCATCTTCAAGCCTTCCCAGCTTTTTTCCTAAATGATGCAATTCTCAAGTGCCAGTTTTATAACAGGGTCTTGCCTGTATGAAGATGGCCAGATGATGCTCATTTTCTGTGCTAAACCTTTTGGAATGTTGTGACCCCCTCAGGGCACTATGATATGGGTATTAAAACGGATATAGTTTTGAATCCTTTGCCCTGGTGACCTCTAAAATCTAAATCTCCACCTTCAACTTTCCCATTTGGTTCAAATGTCTTGCTCCAGCTGCCTCTCAGACATCTCTTTCTGGATGACTCATTGTAAACTGGATTGTACAGTATCCCTTTTACCTCAGAGGAAAACCATAGCATTCACTTTTGGAGAATAAAGAGTTTTTTTTTTTCACAGAGCAATCATTGGGTCTTAATTTATATATGTGTGTATACATATATATAGTATATTATATCATATTTCCTTTATATATAATTCATATAATCATTATATAGTATTATAGTACTCATTCTTGGGGAATAAAAGGATTTTTTTTCTCTGAGCAATCATTAAGTCTTAATTTACATGTATATTTGTATATGTATATATGCATACATACATTTATGTATGTTTGTGTTGTATGTTATATTATAATTATTTTGTTATTATATTCATTATTGTATATATTACAATATAATTTATATAATTATATTTTATAATTATATCATTCATCCTTGGGGAATAAAAGAATTTTTTTCGCAAAGAAATCACTGGGTCTTAATTTATATGTATATTAGATATAATATAATTTTATATATATATATTACATTGTGCGTGTGTACATACATGTGAGTCTATACATGTATATCTATATACATGCACATATATGCATGCATACATGCATATGTTGTATTGCATAACGTATGCTGTTTTCTCAAAGACACTATAGCAGGGAATGAAAGAATTAAAAAATGAGGAGATCAAGTGACCAGGTGCTCACAGATCACTTGAAGATGTTGCACAAACTCTTCCACCTCCTCCCCAAAGAATGTGGTTTAATAGAGACTTATACTGCATAGATTCAGTTAGCTAAGGATACCGATTTCGGGATGAAAGGAACCTTAGCAGTCATCTAGTCTGACTTATTCTTATACAGATGGGCATTAGAGGCAAATGATTTACCCATGGTCATAAAGAATAGCACAGCTCAGATTCAAATCCAAATCCTGTGATTTTCACTAAACAATGTCCTAGTAAATATTTATCAAGCAACTCTGCCAAAAAATGTACATAAGACACATTTTTAAGTTTCATTTGTTTTATTAACACTTGCCATCACATTTTTTGAATCTGTCTTATTTCCATTTATATAACCACTGTGATTCTAATCTTCATAGTCTCTTACCAGGATTATTGTAATACCCTCCTTATTTTTAACCTCCCATATCTTTTCTCCACAAAACTTCCAAATTGATATTTCTAATCATATTACTCTCTTGTTCATGAAGCTTTTGTTTTCTTATTACCTCCAGAATAAAATACAAACTCAGTGGTCCATCATTTACAGCTTTTCACAACCTCATGCTTCAGAGTTTTTCAATCTTCCTATACTTATCTTCTTAAAAGTCCCATCCACTTAATTCATTCCAGCATCATTATTAGATGCAACTATAAAAGATGTTTAGCTGGAAGACAGCAAATATGCAAAAAAAATGAAACAATTCTATCAGCATGTGGAACCTTTTTGTTATTGAAGATTAGTAGAACAATAATATTTTAACTCTATTATCTTAGTTCATAGTATATTATAAGAAGAAAAAATAGAAAATGGACACAAAAAGAGTAGCTGGATTAGAGAAAGCATATATAGATGGAATCCATCCTGGAAGTTCACAATTCACAATTTTCAATATATCTAAAAGAGGAAAAAATACCAAACAAATGGGGAAAATTACCAACAATATTGTTATCCATAAAATGGATGTGCATGAATACAGCAACAAAACACTCTTTCCAGAAATAAGAGGAATTTTTGGAGAGACTGTAATTGCTAATGGTTGGGACATACCAATATAATAGAAATTCTAACACCAAATTAATTTACAAAATTAATGCTATACCAATCAGACTACAAAAAGATCAATTTATATGTCTAGATAAAATAATTATAAAATTCATGTATTGAAATTCAAGACTAATCTCAAAGCAAATAAGAGGAGAGAAAAAATTATGGTTGGCATAGTCTTACTAGATCTCAAACCATAATACATAATATTAATCATCAATATATTTGATACCAATTTTAAAATAGAAATATGTAACAGGCTAGATAATTCAATAACAACTATTGGGGAAACTGGAAATAAGTCTGACAGAAAATAGAATTAGTATAATTTTAGACAAGACAACACAAGAAGCTCCAAATGGATGTATGACCAAAACATTTTTAATAGAGGAAAATGAAAGAAAGTGCCTTTAATAATTCTTCCTCTTTTGGTAGAGGGAAGATTCAATCCCAAATTGTAGATAGGTATGATCATAAAAGACAAAGTTAACAACTTAAGTTATGTAATTTATAAATCACGCAAAATGTAAAAATTTTTCAATAAAGACAATGCAACTAAAATAAGAAAAACTATCAACTGGGGGAAATACTCACCACAAATATCTCAAATAAAATTCTAATATCAAAGGAAAGCAGGGAATTAATGCAATTCATATAAAGAATAAAACAAAGAAAATATATGTGTTTTGTCAGAGGATATGAAAACTTAAAAATAAACTGCAGCAAATAGTCACATGGAAAAAATCTCCAAATTATTAAGAATAAAAGAAATGCAAATTAAAACAACCCTGAGGTTTTATCTCATACCCACCAAGTTGGCAGATGATGAAAAATACATATAGTCAAAGTTGGAAGGATTGTGGAAAGACAAGCATATTAATGTACTGCTGGGACAAAAAAAAATGTTCCAACCACTCTGGAAGATCATTTGGAATTATACAAGACAATCAGCTAACTTTTTTCCTACCTTCTGACCCAGTGATCCTACTTTTCCATATAATATTGCTCCTTTGACAAGAAAATCAAAAAGAAACTATGACCAAGTAGGAATAAATCCAGGAATGCAGGACTTGGTCAATATTAGGAAAACCATTAGCATAATTGACTATATCAAAAACTAAACTAACAGAAATCATATGATCATCTCAATAGATGCAGAAAAAGCATTTGACAAAATCCAACATCCATTCCTATTAAAAATACTAGAGAGCATACAAATAAATGGAGTTTTCCTTAAAATGATCAGTAGCATCTGTTTAAAACCATCAGCAAGCATCATATGTAATGGATAAACTACAAGCATTCCCAAGAAGTAACAAGGTTGCCTATTATCACCTTTACTATTCAATATTGAGTTAAAATATTAGCTTTAGCAATAAGAGAAGAAAAAGAAATTAAAGGAATTAAAGTAGGTAATGAGGAAATAAAATTAACACTGCAGATTATATGATGCAGATTAGAGAATCCTAGAGAATTAGCTAAAAAACTACTAGAAACAATTAACAACTTTGGCAAAGTTGCAGGATAGAAAATAAATCTACATAAATCATCTACATTTCTATAAGTTACCAACAAAGTCCAGCAGCAAGAGATACAAAAAAAATTCCATTTTAAATACCTGTAAAAAATATAAAATATTTGGGTGCCTACCTGCCAAAAAATAGCCAGGAACTATATGAACACAATTACAAAACAATTTCTACACAATAAAATTAGATCAAAACAATTTGAAAAATATCAAGTGCTCATGGGTAAGCTGAGCTAATTAATACAATAAAAATGACAATTTTACCCAAATTAATCTGCTTATTCAGTGCCATACCAATCAAACTGCCAAGAAATTACTTTACAGAATTAGAAAAAAAATAATAATAAAATTCATCTGGAAAAACAAAAGGTCAAGAATTTCAAAGTAATTAATGAAAAAAATGCAAATGAAAGTGGCCTAGCTGTCTAAACTATAGACCTAAAATTATATTATAAAGCAGCAGTCATCAAAACCATTTGGTACTGGATAAAATAGTTGATCAGTGGAATAGATTAGGTTCACAAGACACAATAGTCAATGATTATAGTAATGCAGTGATTGATAAACCCAAAGTCTCCCAGCTTCTGGGATAAGAACTATTTGACAAAAATTGCTGGGAAAATTGGAAAACAGTATGACAGAAACTAGGAATTGACCCACACCTAACACCACATGCTAAGCTAAGGTCAAAATGGGTTCATGATTTAGACATAAAGGATGATACTATAAGTAAATTAGGATAATTTGATGGAATAGTTTACCTCTCAGATCTATGGGGAAAGAAATGGCCAAAGAAGAACTAGAAAACATTATGAAATGAAAAAAAAATTAATTTTGATCATATTAAATTAAAAAGGTCCCCAGCTTTTGGGATAAGTACTCACTATTCAACAAAACTGCTGGGAAAATTGGACACTAGTGTGGAAGAAATTAGGGCTTGACCCACAACTAACACCATATACCAAGATAAGATCTAAATGGGTTCGTGATCTAGATATAAAGAGTGATATTGTAAGCAAATTAGAGGAACGTAATATAGTTTACCTCTCAGACCTGTGGAGATGGAATAAATTTACGTCCAAA
This sequence comes from Myrmecobius fasciatus, assembly GCA_023553655.1. NCBI lineage: Eukaryota > Metazoa > Chordata > Mammalia > Dasyuromorphia > Myrmecobiidae > Myrmecobius > Myrmecobius fasciatus. Next base: position 9,759 of record JAJPUD010023167.1, on the reverse strand, counting down.
GAAGATCTGGAACTCCTAATTGAACACCAGATAGATAATTTTGATTATATTAAGTTAAAAACTTTCTGTACAAATAAAACGAATGCAGACAAGATAAGGAGGGAAGCATCAAATTGGGAAATCATCTTTACATTTAATGGTTCTGATAAAGGCCTCATTTCTAAAATGTATAGAGAATTGTCTCATATATAAGAATTCAAGCCACTCTTCAATAGATAAGTGGTCAAGGGATATGAACAGACAATTTTCAGATGATGAAATTAAAACCATCTCTAGTCATATGAAAAGTTGCTCCAAATAACTACTGATCAGAGAAATGCAAATTAAGACAACTCTGAGGTACCACTACACACCTGTCAGATTGGCTAAAATGATAGGAAAAGATAATGACGAATATTGGAGGGGACATGAGAAAGCTGAGACACTAATACATTGTTGGTGGAACTGTGAACGGATCCAACCATTCTGGAGAGCAATTTGGAGCTATGCTCAAAAAGTTATCAAACTGTGCATACCTTTTGACCCAGCAGTGTTTCTATTGGGCCTATATCCCAAAGAAATCTTAGAGGAGGGAAAGGGACCCACATGTGCAAGAATGTTTGTGGCAACTCTTTCTGTAGTGACTAGAGACTGGAAACTGAATGGATGCCCATCAATTGGAGAATGGCTGAACAAATTATGGTATCTGAATGTTATGGAATATTATTGCTCTGTAAGAAACGACCAGCAAGACGATTTCAGAGAGGCCTGGAGAGACTTGCATGAACTGATGCTGAGTGAAACAAGCAGAACCAGGAGATTATTATACATGGCAACAACAATATTACATGATGATCAATTCTGATGGACATGGCTCTCTGCAACAAAGAATTGTCTCAAACCAGTTCCATTTGTTCACTGAAGAAAACCATATACACTCAGAGAGAGGGATATGAAATATGGACCACAACATAACATTTTCATGCTCTCTATTGAGGTTTGCTTGCATTGTGTTTCTTTTCTCTGATTTTCTTTTTTTTTTCTTGTAGATAGGACTTTTCTTGCACAACTTGTCAAGTATTTCAACATTATTAACATATAGTAGACTTCCTGCCATCTAGGGAAGGGGAGGGAACTGGGGGTAAAATTTGTAATGGAAAGCTTTGTAAAGATCAATGCTGGGGAACTACCCATACATATGTCATACAAATAAAAAAGCTTTAATAAAATAAAATTAAAAAGGTTTTGTACAAACAGAACCAATGCAGCCAAGATTAGAAGGGAAGCAGAAAATTGAAGGAAACATTTTAGATCCAAGGGTTCTGATAAAAGCCTCATTTCTAAGATATATAGAAAATTGACTCAAATTTATAAAAATACATACTATTCTCCAACTAATAAATATTTGTTCAAAGGATATGAACAATTTTCAGATGAAATTAAGTCCATTTTTTGTCATATGAAAAAGTGCTCTAAATCACTATTGATCAGGGAAATGCAAATTAAGACAACTCTGAAGTACAACTACATACCTTTCAAATTGGCTAAGATGACAGGAAAAGATAATGATGAATGTTGGAAGGAATGTAGGAAAACTGGGATACTAATAAATTGTTGGTGGAACTGTGAATTGATCCAACCATTATGGAGAGCAATTTGGAACTATGCCCAAAGGGCCATCAGACTGTACATACCCTTTGATCCAGCAGCATCTCTAGTGGGCCTATATTTCAAAGAGATCATAAAGAAGGGGAAGGGATCCACATGTGTAAAAATGTTTGTACCAGCTCTTTTTGTAGTGGCAAGGAACTGGAAGTTGAGTGGATGCCCATCAATTGGAGAATGGCTGAATAAGTATATGAATGTTATGGAATATTATTGTTCTATAAGAAATGATTAACAAGATGATTTCAGAAAGGCCTGGAGAGGCTTGCATGAACTGATGCTGAGTGAAGTGAATAGAACCAAGAGAACATTGTACAGAGCAACAACAAGATTATGTGATGATCAATTCTGATGGATGTGGCTCTTTTCAATAATGAGTTGATTCAGACCAGGTCCAATAGACTTGTAATGGAATGAGACATCTGTGTCCAGAAAGAGGATTATGGGAACTGAATGTGGATCACAACATTGTATTTTTATCTCTTTTGTTGTTCTTTGCTTGCTTTTTCTCATTTTTTTTTCTGGTTTGATCTGATTTTTCTTGTGCCGCATGATAAACGTGGAAATATGTATAGAAGAATTGCCCATGTTTAGCATATATTTCTTGCTGTCCAGGAAATGGAAAAAATTTGGAACACAGAGTTTTTTGGGATGAATGTTGAAGACTATCTTTACATATATTTTGAAAATAAAAAATTATTTTTTAAAAAATCAAAAATAGAGATGTCTCCATACATATCAAAATATTTATAGAATAATTTCTATGAAAGCAAAAATCTATAAATAAAGTACATTATGGGTGCCTATCACTTAGGGAGCAGTTGAACAAATGTTGGTGTATAAATGTAAAGAAATAATACCACTCTAGCAGAAATAATGAATATGAGGAATTCAGAGAAACTTAGAAACATTTATAAACTCAACAGAAATAAGAGAACAATATATATAATGGCCAAATAAGTAAAGAAAATAACACTAAAAGACATAATTCAGTTTAATGTTCATTCCAATCTCAGTTCCAGAGGACTAAAAATGAAACATATTTCCCTTCTTATTCCAGAATAATGAGATTATAAGTACAGAATTCTGTGTATTTCATCTGGCATGATTGATTTTTGTCTTGTATGACTATTTCTCTTTGTTTTAAGGAAGATCTTGTTCAATGGGGAGAGGAATTGCAAAGAAAAATTAATAAAATTAAAAGATATCAATGAAATATTTAAATATAATTTTTAAAATTATTCTCAATTTTAAAGATGTCAAATTACTAATACACATACCAATGCATTATGTATCATTTTATTCATATGAATATAATTTATTGTTAGGGGGCAGTCAATAGAATTAACCTATTAGTGAGCATTCACTCAATCTATTAGTGAATATATCTTGCATGTGTACTGCATATGGTTGATGAACTAGGTTCAGAATTGTGTAGAAAACAGATGGAATTAGATTGCTTTTGAGAACTTGTAGAGTTTTCAATCATTTAAAATTTCTTCTTGACACATACACACATCAAAAATATTTTAATTCTAATATTTTCTGGTAATGCTACTTGATTTTAATTATGAAGTAAGACTATCTCTGAAAATGCAAAATTACAAATGATTAACAACAATTTCTTATACAATATTATTTCTTGTTCTTCTTTGCATATGGGGTATCCCAAAAGCCTTAAAGTAGTTTTAAGTTTTCACTACATCTGAAGTTGGTTTATTGCTAATTGTGTGTTGCCCTTCATACTTGAAGAGGACCAAAATGACTTCACTATGTCGGAATCAATGCATAATGTGTCTAACTATGGCTGATCATCAGATCAATGCAAGCTCAGAAAACCAGGGGAAAAAATAGTCCTATGAACATTTGGAAATAAATAAATAGATGAATAATATTAAAAGTATTGATATTACAAACATAAAAAAAATCTCATGGGTTAATTACTCCAAATCTTTAAATTGTGGTGTAGTTTATTTTTAATTTAAATTCAATTGCTATCTTGTACATCACTAATTGAATTTTGAACAGTAAAAATTTTTAATCAGTGGCAATTTTAATCAGCAATTAAAAGAACCATATTTGAGATTCCAGCATTAAGGTCATCCAAACAATGAAACTTTTATATGTACATCAAATGTGTACATCAGTTTTTATATGACCTTACAAGAAAAAAAATCTATAATGGAGATAGAGTAGGGGACGAAAAATCTTTCCTCAACCAAACCACAAATCTAAGAAAGTATCATCCAGAAACTACTTCACATGCAAAGCATAATTAATTAAAATTAAAATTTTAACTATAACATTCAAAATTCACAAAATGAAAAGTGTTAGAAAATTTAATAATTAAATTTTCAAATGATGTTTTTGTAAGCTTGTAGCATTTATATTTCTGAAGTTACTAAAGCTCAAAATTTTACTTAGTCTTTTGGGATACTGAATTGAATTTTATGTTTGTCCATGATTGTCAAGTTCATAATAAAATAATTTTAAATTCTTTGTCATACAGCATAGCTCTCTGGGAGGGGAAAAAGAGACACAAGAAAGAAATCTAGGTAATATTTTAAAAACCAATAACTTTTTTTCCCCAAAAGAAAATGGAGAATGATGGAATACAGATTGGGACCCACTTGAACTCTCCCAAAATTCCCCTGCAAACAACTTTAAAATAATGCCTTAAATAAAATTTTGGAGCAGCAGAGTCAAAAAGAGGGTCAGAGGAAGACATTTATACAGCTTACGACAATTTAGGAAGTTTGGAAGTTTGTAAAAGATCAGGAGAGGTCTGTAATACTAGCATGGTTGGAGGACAGAGAATGGCAAAAGCAGCAGAGATAAGCCATAGGGGTAAAAATGTCTTTGGAAGCTCGCAGCCCAAAGATAACAAAGGGGTCATATGACTGTTCAGAAAGAGGTTATGGGGATCCTTTGCTGGCATTTGGTGCAGCTGGAGCTGACTGGCGACTTTTGGGTTACATTTCCAGGGCAGAGAAGAATGATTGTGATCAGTCATAAGGGAGAAGGACCCTGGTCACAGTTCCAAGGAAAAGAGAGCATCAGTACTTACAGGAGAATCAGAGACCCTCCTGGGTAAAGATCAAAGTACACACCATAAGAACAATGACCATGCCTCTCACAGGATCACGTTACCTTGTAAGCACCAAAAACTTGCTGACCCCCAGAACTAGCTCTGAAAACAGCAGCACAAAAAAGCCTGAAGCATTGCACAGCATGTTATTGCCCCCAGGTGAACAAATTCCAATGTTAATAGAAAATCCAAAATAGGGGCAGCTAGGTGGCGCAGTGGATACAGCACCATCCCTGAAGTCAGGAGGACCTGAGTTCAAATCTAGTCTCAGACACTTAACATTCCCTAGCTGTGTGACCCTGGGCAAGTCACTTAACCTTAATTGCCTCAGCAAAAAGAAAAAAAAATCCAAAATAAAGATTTAGTCCAGGAAAATAAGTAAACAATGACAATGACAACAACAAAGAAATTGGTCATATTTACTTTACTGTGTCAAAAAACAACTTTAAAAAACTTAAAGAAAAACTTAGAAGAACAATGTGAAAATACCTACAAGCAAAGTCTCATAGAAAAATACTTATTGGACCCAAGGACAGCAAAAATTCATGGAAGAATTTAAGAAACTCCTTACTACCTCTTAGTAGTAGAGGGGAAATTGGGGAAATAAATGGAGTGATGCAAGAAAATTAGGAAAAGAAAATTAAACATTTTGGTACAAGAGGCACAAAAAAAACATAAAAAGACAGAATTGGTCTAATGTTAAAAAAGGCACAAAAATTATCACTGAAGAAAAGGATTGTTTTAAAATTAAAATAATCCAAATGGAAAAGGAGGTACAAAATTCACTAAAGAAAAGAATTGTCCAATGGGGGAAAAAAGGTATAAAAAAATCCCTTAAGAAAATAATTCCTGGGGAACCTAGGTGACACAGTGGATAGAGCACCAGCCCTGAAGTCAGGAAGACATGAGTTCAAATCTGGCTTCAGACATTTATCACTTCCTAGTTGTGTAACCCTGGGAGAGTCACAACTCCAATTGCCTCAGCAAAAAAGCAAAAAAAGAAAAACAAAATAATTCCTGACTATGCCCAAAGGGCTATCAAGCTGTGCATACCCTTTGATCCAGCAGTCTCACTGCTGGATCTGTATCCTAAAGAGATTATAAAATAAGGGAAAGCATCAACCTATGCAAAAATTGTTTGTAGCAGCTCTTTTTGTAGTGGCAAGGAACTGGAAATTTAGTTGATGTCCTTTAATTGGGGAATGGCTAAATAAGTTATGGTATATGGACATAATGGAATATTACTGTTATATAAGAAATGATGAGCAAGCTGATTTCAGAAAAGCCTGGAAAAATTTGCAAGAACTGATGCTGAGTGAAGTGAATATTGTACACATTAATAACAAGGTGATGTGCAAAGCAACTGTGATCAACTTGGCTCTCAACAGTGAGGTGATTCAAGGCAATTTCAACAGACTTGTGATGGAAAGTGTCATTCACATCCAGAAAAAGAACTGAATATAAATCAAAACATAGTATTTTCCCCTTTTGTTTATTTGTCGTGGCTTTTTTCCCCTTTTAGTCTGATTTTTCTTGCACAACATGAGAAATAAAAAGAATTGTACATCTTTACATCAAATCATTTGCTGTTTTGGGGAGGAGGGAGGTAAGGAAGGGAGGGAGAAAAATTTGAAACATAAATTCTTACAGAAAATAATTCCTGAAAAATTAGATTTGGGCACCTGGAAGCTAATGATTCCATAAAACTTTAAGAAACAAAGCAAAGTCAAAGGAATGAAAAATTAGAAAACAATGTAAATTTTTTTTTAAAACAACTGACCTGAAAAAAATAGATCAAGGACAGATAATTTGAGAAGTATTGGACTACCTGAAAGCCATGATCAAAATAAGAGACATCATATTTCAATAAATTATAAAGGAAAATTTCCTTCAATATCTTAGAACCAGATGGTAAAATAGAAATTGAAATAACACACTGTTCACATCCTGAAAAAGATCCCAAAAGGAAAATTGCCAGGAAAAGTACAGCCAAATTCTAGAGTTCCCAAGTCAAGGAGAAAATAATATAAACAGACAGAAAGAAACAATTCAAATATAGAGCCCAAGTCAGAATCACACAAGATTTAGCAGCTTCCACATTAAAAGAGCAGAGGGCTTGGAATATGATATTCCAAAAGGAAAAAGAGCTATAATTACAATCAAGAACAGCCTACCCAACAAAACTTAAGTATAATTTTTCCTGGGGAATATGCATATTTAATAAAATAGAGGACTTCTAAGTTTTCCTGATGAAGATCAGAGCTGAAAAGAAAATTTGACACATGAAAAGACTTAAGAGAAGCTTTAAAAAGGTAAACATTAAAGATCAATCATAAGGGACTCAATAAGCTGTGTTGCTATATGGAAAGAAGATACATGTAATTCCTAAGAACTTTATCATTATTGGGGCAATCAGAAAGGATTCACATAAACAGAGAGCATGGGTATTATTCATAAGTCAATTCAGAGGGTCATTTATATTGGGATGGTCTCAAAAAATTCAAGGATAGAGCTGTACTGGGAGAATGGGGAAGAGAGAGATAGAATAGGGAAAGAGCTTTTATAGTAAAATGTAGAGGGATAGCAAATGCTTGAACCTCACTTTAATTAGAATTAGTTCAAAGAGAGAATATGTATATATGTGTGTGTGTATATATATATATGTATGTATGTATATATATGTATATGTATACAATACACTCATTTGGGTACAAAAATCAATCTTATCCAACAAGGAAGTAGGAAGGGAAGGACATATGACAGGAGACAATAAAAGGTAGGACAGATTAAAGGAATAAGGAGTCAAAAGCAAAACAGACTTTTGAGGAGGAATAGGTGACAGAGGGAGGGAGCAAGGTATGAGGGGGAGAGAGAGAGAGAGAGAGAGAAAGAGAGAGAGAGAGAGAGAGAGAGAGAGAGAGAGAGAGGAGAGAAGAAAATATGTTGGAGTAATCATAACTGTGAATGTGAATGGCATGAACTCACCCATAAAATAGAAACAGGTAACAAAATTGATTAGAAAACAGAAAGCAACAATATGATGTGTACAAGAGACGCATTTGAAACAGGACACTTACAGAGTTAAAAAATGGTGAGCTGGAACAAAATATATTTCAGATGAAGAAAAAAAAACAAGGAGAGCAATCATAATCTCAAACAAAGCAAAAGAAAAAGTAAAGCTAATTTAAAAAATATTCAGAGAAACAACATTTTGATAAAAATGTATCATAAATAATGAAGTAATATCAAAAATTTTATAACAAGTTTCTTTGATAAAGGCATCATTTCTCAAATATATAGGGAATCGAATCACATTTGATAAAAAAAAAAATAAAATAAGAGCCATTCCCAAATTGATAAATGGTTAAATAATATGAATAAGCAGTTTTCAGAAGAAATCAAAATTATCTATAAGTATATAAAAATGTTCTAAATCACTATTTATTAGACATTATTATTTTTTTTTTTTGCTGAGGCAATTGGGGTTAAGTGACTTGCCCAGGGTCACACACAGCTAGTAAGTATTAAGTGTCTGAGACCAGATTTGAACTCAGGACCTCCTGACTTCAGGGCTGGTGCTCTATCTACTACTCCACCTAGTTGCCCCATCACTATTTATTAGAGAAAGGCAAACTAAAATAACCCTAAGGTACTACCTCACATGAATCAGAAACGTCAAATGCTGTAGATCAGTAAAAATAGGTACATTAATGAATTGTTGGAGAAGTCATGAACTGATCCAGTGATTCTAGCGAATAATCTAGAACTCATAAATATGTGCCTCAAAATTCCTTTTATTAAGTGTTTACTTAGTATTAAGTGCCAGGCACTATGTTAAGGAACAGTAGAACAAATACAAGCAAATAAAAGTCCCTGCTCTCAAGGAATTTATCTTCTAATGAAAGAAGACAATTTATAAAAGGAAACTGAAAGATTAGAGGAAGGGGACCCTATGGAGGTATAAATATGGGAAAGATAATGAGATAGAGGTACATAGTTCATTCTAATAGAAGGAGTTCCAGGTCCTTTACCTAACTTTTCAGCCACCAGCTCTCTTCCATTTTTTTGTCTTCCTTCATTAAAATGTCAGCTCTTTGAAACTGCATTCTTTGCTTATATTTCTAACAGTTAGCACAGTTCCTGTCACATAGTAAGGATTTAACAAAAGCTTATCTATTAAGATTTCTATTTTGTAGATAAAAGAATTGGTCCCTAGAGAGGACCAAAGTCAGGAAGCTAATAAGTGGCAGAGCCTGGGCTCTAAACTATATCTTCTTATCCCAGGAGTGCTTTTCTTATTCTCCCCCATTATTCTATATTGTAGTTGATTGTATGTAGTAGGCTCCATGGAACAGTATCCAAGAAAGGCTGGCACTGAGAAGAAATAATAGAGAAATTTCACAAACACCAGGACCTGGTTAGAAGAGAAATTTCAACTTGGTCCTCCAAAAACATAATAGTGGTGGTGAAAAGTTTACCTACTGGAGAACTAGGCTAGGAAAACCTTTAAGAAAGGAAAAAGGACACTTTGGTAATTGAATGCCCTTGCATTTAATCCATAGGACAATCTACTCAGGTGAGTTTTCATATTTTTAATAAGTTGACAATTCAGTATCAAGACATGCTTAATGAGCCATAGAGATATATGACCCTGCCTTAGATCTAACAACACATTTTTTTTTTGTCTTTCCACCTATATTTGACTCAATCTCTTTCAATGTGGTTATTCTGAAGTTAGAACTATACCTGCCAATAACTCATTTGGGATTTCTAAAGTGAATTGCCTGGTTCTAAAGACTAGATAGCTAAAGAAAGCTAGGCTTTTTTCTCCTTCTCCCATTCCCTCTCCATCTGTCTCCCTATCTGTCTCTCCATCTTTATCTCCATTTCTCTCTGTCTCTGTCTTTGTCTTTGTTTTTCCCTCTCCTGTTTCCCTTTTCTTTTTCTCTCCCTCTCCCCTTCCTCCTTTTCCCTCATTTTTCTTCCTCTCCCTTTCCCCTTCCCTCTCCTCTTCCTTCTTTCTCCTT
>JAJPUD010023166.1:0-20357 GCA_023553655.1 Myrmecobius fasciatus | reverse complement strand
GGGGAGGGAGTTGAGCATTGTGTAAATCTTACTCTCATCAGGTTGGCCTCTAAAAGTGTATATCAGACATTTGATTTCACATAGAAACTTGTCTGTTGCTAGAGGGAAGGGGGAGGGAAAGGAGGAAAAGAAAGGGATAAACTAATAGAAGGGAAAATAGAAGAATCAGGGGAAAGGAGTAAAAACAGGGGGAAGAGATCTAAAGGGTGGAGTATTGTTTGGGGGAGAGGGTCATCAAAAGCAAAGTACTGAGGTGGGGGGAAGGGAGAAAGGGGAAAGGAAAGGGGAAAACATAACTTGGGTAAATAAGATGGCAGGAAATAAAGAATTAGTTATTCTATCTGTGAATGTGAATGGGATGAACTCTCCCTTAAAGCGGAAGCGTATATCAGACTGGATTAAAAACCAGAATCCCACAATATGTTGTCTACAAGAAACACATCTAAAACATAGTGACACATATAGGATGAAGGTAAAAGGCTGGAGCAGGACCTATTATGCTTCAGGTGAACAAAAAAAAGCAGGGGTGGCAATCCTTATCTCAGATCAAGTAAAAGCTAAGATAAGGAAGGAAACTATATTTTATTAAAGGGTACCATAGATAATGTAGCAATATCTATACTAAATATATATGCACCAAGTGCAATAGCACACAAATTCCTAAGGGAGAAATTAAGAGAGATGCAAGAAGAAATAGACAGTCAAACGATACTAGTGGGGGATCTCAACCTTGCTCTCTCAGAATTAGATAAATCAAACCACAAAATAAACAAGAAAGAAACTAGGGAGATAAACCAATTGTTAGAAAAGTTAGGTATGATAGATCTATGGAGAAAGTTGAATGGAGACAGTAGGGAGTTTACTTTTTTCTCAGCAGTCCATGGAACCTATACAAAAATTGACCATGTGTTAGGGCATAAAAACCTCAAAATCAAATGCAGAAAGGCAGAAATAGTAAATGCATCCTTTTCAGATCATGATGCAATAAAAATCACATGCAATATAAGGCCAGGAGAAAATAAACCAAAAGTTAATTGGAAATTAAATAATCTAATCCTGAAGAATGAATGGGTGAAACAGCAAATCATAGACACAATCAATAATTTCATCCAGGAGAATGACAATAAGGAGACAAAATACCAAAATTTGTGGGATACGGCTAAAGCGGTTATAAGGGGCAATTTTATATCTCTAGATGCTTACTTGCATAAAATAGAGAAAGAAAAGATCAATGAACTGGGCTTATTATTAAAAAAAAATTAGAAAAAGAACAAATTAAAAACCCTCAATTAAATACCAAATTGGAAATTCTAAAAGTAAAAGGAGAAATTAATAAAATTGAAAATAAGAAAACTATTGAGTTAATAAATAAAACTAAGAGTTGGTTCTATGAGAAAACCAACAAAATAGATAAGCCTTTAGTTAATTTGATAAGAAAAAGGAAAGACGAAAATCAAATTGTTAGTCTCAAGAATGATAAGGGAGAACTTTCCTCCAATGAAGAGGAAATCAGAGCAATAATTAGGAGTTACTTTGCCCAACTTTATGCCAGTAAGTTTGATAATCTAAATGAAATGGAGGAATATCTACAAAAATATAGATTGCCCAGGTTAACAGAAGAGGATATAAATTATTTAAATAGCCCCATATCAGAAAAAGTAATAGAAGAAGCTATTAACCAACTCCCTAAGAAAAAATCTCCAGGGCCATCTGGATTTACATGTGAATTCTACCAAACATTCAAGGAACAATTAATTCCAATACTACACAAACTATTTGAGAAAATAGGGACAGAAGGTATATTGCCAGAATCCTTCTATGAGACCAATATGGTGCTGATAGCTAAACCAGGTAGGGTGAAAACAGAGAAAGAAAATTATAGGCCAATTTCCCTAATGAATATTGATGCAAAAATTTTAAATAAGATATTAGCAATGCGATTACAGAAAGTCATCCCCAGGATAGTACACTATGACCAAGTAGAATTTATACCATGGATGCAGGGCTGGTTCAATATTAGGAAAACTATCAGCATAATTAATTATATTAATAACCAAACTAACAAAAACCATATGATTATCTCAATAGATGCAGAAAAAGCCTTTGATAAAATCCAACACCCTTTCCTATTAAAAACACTAGAGAATATAGGAATAAATGGGCTTTTCCTTAAAATGATCAGGAGCATCTATTTAAAACCATCAGCAAGCATCATATGTAATGGAGACAAACTAAAACCATTCCCAATCAGATCAGGAGTGAAACAAGGCTGCCCCCGTCACCATTACTATTCAATATTGTATTAGAAATGTTAGCTTTAGCAATAAGAGAAGAAAAAGAGATAAAATGAATCAGAGTAGGTAATGAAGAAACCAAATTATCACTCTTTGCAGATGACATGATGGTATACTTAGAGAACCCTAGAGACTCAACTAAAAAACTACTAGAAACAATTCACAACTTTAGCAAGGTGGCAGGATTCAAAATTAATCTACATAAATCATCAGCATTTTTATATATTACCAACAAAGTTCAGCAGCAAGAGATGCAAAAAGAAATTCCATTCCAAATAGCAGATGATAGGATAAAATATTTGGGAATCTATCTGCCAAGGGAAAGTCAAAAACTATACGAACTAAATTACAAAACACTTTCCACACAAATAAAATTAGACCTAATCAATCGGAAAAATATTAAGTGCTCATGGGTAGGCAGAGCAAACATAATAAAAATGACAATACTACCCAAACTAATCTACTTATTTAGTGCCATACCAATCAAACTCCCAAGAAATTATTTTACAGATCTATAAAAAAATAGTAGCAAAGTTCATTTGGAAGAACAAAAAAAAAAAAAAAAAAAAAAAAAAAAAAAAAAAAAAAAAAAAAAATCACCGCTCTTCCGATACCAGAACGAAAACTAAGTTATAAAGCAGCGGTCATCAAAACCGTTTGGCTAAGAAATAGAGCAGTCGATCAGTGGCACAGGATAGGTTATCAGGACAATCTAGGCAATAACCTTAACAATCTAGTGTTCGATAAACCCAAAGACCCCAGCTTTTGGGATAAATACTCACTATTCGGCAAAAACTGCTGGGAAAATTGGAAACTAGTGTGGAAGAAATTAGGGCTTGACCCATACCTAACACCACATACCAAGATAAGATTCAAATGGGTTCATGATCTAGATATAAAGAGGGACTTTGTAAGCAAGTTAGAGGAACGTAATATAGTTTATCTCTCAGACCTGTGGAGATGGAATAAATTTATGTCGAAAGAAGACCTGGAACTCCTAATTGAACACCAGATGGATAATTTTGATTATATTAAGTTAAAAAGTTTCTGTACAAACAAAACAAATGCAGACAAGATTAGGAGGGAAGCATGAAATTGGGAAATCATCTTTACATTCAATGGTTCTGATAAAGGCCTCATTTCTAAAATATATAGAGAATTGTCTCATATATATAAGAATTCAAGCCACTCTTCAATAGATAAGTGGTCAAGGGATATGAACAGACAATTTTCAGATGATGAAATTAAAACCATCTCTAGTCATATGAGAAGTTGCTCCAAATCACTATTGATCAGAGAAATGCAAATTAAGACAACTCTGAGGTACCACTACCCCCCTGTCAGATTGGCTAAAATGACAGGAAAAGATAACGATGAATGTTGGAGGGGATGTGGGAAAACTTGGACACTAATACATTGTTGGTGGAACTGTGAACGGATCCAACCATTCTGGAGAGCAATTTGGAGCTATGCTCAATTAGTTGTCTTTTTGTGCATACCCTTTGACCCAGCAGTGTTTCTACTGGGCTTATATCCCAAAGAGATCTTAGAGGAGGGAAAGGGACCCACCTGTGCAAGAATGTTTGTGGCAGCCCTTTTTGTAGTGGCTAGAAACTGGAAACTGAAGGGATTCCCATCAATTGGAGAGTGGCTGAATAAATTATAGTATATGAATGTTATGGAATATTATTGCTCTGTAAGAAAAGACCAGCAGGATGATTTCAGAGAGGCCTGGAGGGACTTGCATGAACTGATGCTGAGTGAAACGAGCAGAACCAGGAGATCATCATACACGGCAACAACAGTATTACATGATGATCAATTCTGATGGACATGGCTCTCTGCAACAAAGAATTGTCTCAAACCAGTTTAAATTGTTCAATGAAGAAAACCATATACACCCAGAGAGAGGGATATGAAATATGGACCACAACGTAACATTTTCATGATCTCTATTGACATTTGCTTGCATTGTGTTGCCTTTCTCTGATTCTTTTTTTTTCTTGTAGATAGGATTTTTCTTGCATAACTTCTCAAGCATTTCAACATTATTAATATGTAGTGGACTTCCTGCCATCTAGGGGAGGGGAGGGGACTGGGGGTAAAATTTGTAATGGAAAGCTCTGTAAAGATCAATGTTGGGAAACTACCCATATACATGTCATACAAATAAAAAGCTTGAAAAAAAAGATTATATTCTATGCAGAATGACAATACTGCAAAGAAAATTAAAAGAGGGGATAAGGGAGAAGGTATAGGGAGAGGGTCATTGTTTTGAATACATGCAAATCAAGGACAAAGTTGAAAGAAGAATGGGGGCTGGTCCTCCTACAAAATGGAAACACAAGTCAGAACTCATCAATGGGAAATGACCAAAAAATTTTGCTTCTTGGAAGGATAAATCTGGATGAGTAAGCTATTGGGATGATTCGATGTCTCGGGGTGAGAAATTAGGAGCATTTGATAGAAGACCTAAAATGAGAGAGTAGCAAGGAGATGGTTTACAAGACAAGAAAAACAGAAACAAAGCTGAGAGGGAAAGAGTCTGGTCATATTCATAATGAAGTCCCCATGAACTCAAGTATTTTATGGATTTTCTTTATATGAATTCTTGAAAAAAAATGGAAATTTTCTAAGACAATCCATTTTCTATATAACGTTGTTTATTCTTTATATTCACTTGTATTTATCTCTACTGAGCTTTCTTAATATTCTCATGAGAGCCCTTAGAAATTATTATATTTATAAAAAATGTTCTGGAATTGAAATTGAGCTTGAAATTATCTTTGGAGAGTCCATATCTGGAATGTGAAAATTGGGTGGCGGAGGGAAGCTATTCTTTTCGTTTGAAGACAAGATCAATATTAGACTGTCTTTTCTTTTATAGGCACACAGCAAATCTTCAAGGTTTTCTTTATGAACAATACTGAGTCCTTCTTTCTTATTCTTAGCATATTTAATGTTCACAGGGACCTCTCTATTGTTCATTCCACCTCTATACAGTCATTTATTTTTAGCCTCATGTATGAATTCATTTTCTTCAGCATTTGGGAGTGGGTTTTCTTTAAGAATGGCCAACTTCTAATTAAGAATATGGCATGTATTTCTCTCCTTGCCAATGCAGGGTGCTCAATGATCAATCATGGGGCCATTAATACTGTCATTTCATTTTTTAATTCATTAGCTTCAAACTGTAAGGCATTATTCAAGTAGATGTTTTAAAAATAAAATACTAACTAGCATTTTTTAAAGATTTGGTTATGTTTCAAGTAAGGGTCAACCATGAATGGTGCAGAGAGAATTGGCCCCCAAACTTTGAAGGCCTGGCTTATCTTATTTCTGGCACATACTAATTGTGTGAGCCTGGACAAGTCATTTAACTTCTCATCACTGTAGAGTAGTGGTTCTTAAAATGTAGTTAGGTGATACTAAGGAGAGAATTTTTCAGGAGGATCTGGAAGGTCAAAAGTATTTTCAAAATAATAGGGCATTTTAATTTCTAATGCAGAAAATATTAATAGAAATAACTCATTAACGAAAATGCTTTGGGCTTTCAATGATATTTAAGAATGTAGGGGGTTATAAGATAAAGAAAGATTGAAAGCTGCTGCTTTGGGCCATTATCTAACCCTAGGACTTGCAGAGAAGGAGCTTAGATCAACTAATGATAATTTCATTATCTAAGAATTACCTATACCAAAGAAATCGATGTGTAGGCCCTATACCTGATTATAGTACTATAGTAGTCACTGGAAAATCCAGTAATGAATAAGAGATTTTTATTTTTTTTTTTGCAAAGATTGGTCTAGGAAGGCAAATAAAATAAGGCAATACTATCTTAACTCATCTCAGCAAATATTTATTAAACATTTACAATATTCAAAATATTGCACTATTCATTGAGTGTACAAAGATGAATAATCACTTTTATTTTTCTCCTTGTGGAATTTAAATTACAGTAAGGTAAATAGAGAAACTATAAGAATTCTCAACTAAAATTATTGCTGTTCTATTCTTTTCAGTTGTGACTGAGTTGTTATGAGGCATTTGAGATTTTCTTGATAGAGATACTAGAATGGTTTGGTATTTCTTCCTAAAGTTGATTTTACAGATAATGAAAATAAGCAAATATAGTTAAATCACTTACTTAGGGTAACACAGCTAATAAGTGTCTAAAATCAGATTTCAACTTTGGAAGGTGAATCTTCCTGACTTCATGCCTGGTACATTGTATACTGTGCCACTCAGCTACCCTCAGATACATGTTACTCTGGGCAAGTCACTTAACCCTTTTTGCCTCAGTTTCCTCATTTTTAAATGAGCTGAGGAAGGAAATGGCAAACCACTCCAGTATCTTGGCCAAGAAAATTCCAAGTGGGATCATAGTAAGTCTGGGGAGACTAAAAAATAAGCAAACAAAGCAAATTTGAACTTTATATCAGTCATTGTGCTAGAGTTAAGAATACAAAGACAAATTAAAAATAATATCTTTCCTCAAGAAAATTAACTTTTCTGGAGGAATAAACTGCATAAATAGATAAATGCATATATGATCTTTTTGAGAAGTCAGGGGAAATTATTAATGGATAATGGGACTTCATTGATTTTCTCATTCACATGAAAGTACCTTTGTAGTTGAGAAAACTTCCTTTTCTCCCAAGTGTTTGTTCACATGGTAATTGTTTTTCTTAAGAAACAATATGAATTAATCTCCCTCTTTTAAGCAAATTTTAAAAATTACTCAATACATATTGACATAGTCTGATAAAACAAATTCCACAAGCTATATTTGAAAAAGTATTACCTTTCTTTATATTACATTGATTAACTTTCTGTAAGGAGGAAAATAGGGTATTTCATCATCATTCTTTTGTATTCAATTTCATTGTTGCATTGATTACAATTTAAAGTCTTTCAAAATTATTTTTCTTTACCAAGTTGTTATGATAGCATAAATTATTTTAATTTTACTCATTTGTTCCTCATCAATTCATAAAAGTCTTCCAAGTATCATCTGATAGTGTTCACTTAATAATTGCTTATAGCAAAACAATATTCAATTACATGAATATAACATAATTTGTTTAAATATTTCCTAGATTAGGGAAAATCTTTTGACTTTCAGTTTTTGACTGTCATTGGTAAGAGCTGTTTAAAAAATTCCTATGCAGGGGCAGCTAGGTGGCACAGTGGATAGAACACCAGTCCTGTAGTTAGGAGGACCTGAGTTCAAATCTGAACTCAGACACTTAACACATCCTAGCTCTGTGACCATGGGCAAGTCACTTAACCCCAATTGTCTCAGGGGAAAAAAAAAACTATACACACATACACACACAGAAAGAGACAGAAACAGAGACAGAGATATATAGAGAAAGACAGAGATAGGCATTAATATCTTTATATAAATCTCTCTGTCTCTCTGTCTCTCTGTCTCTCTCTCTCCTCTACTTGATTTATTTAAGAACATAAGCATAAGCTGGTTCAAATAATATTTAAGGTTAGTTCCAATTGAGAGATCAAAAGAGCCATCATTAACCTATTTCCCAACCCTTTATCTTTTCTGATTTTTCATCTTTGGATGTCTTAAGGTGATATTTAAGGTGCAGCTAAATGGTGCAGTAGATATCACACCAGCCCTGGAGTCAGGAGGACCTGAGTTCAAATGTGGTTTCACCTACTTGAAACACACTAAGACCCACAACCCCAATTACCTCATTACCCCCAAAGACATTTAAATATTTAATCTTCATTTCTTTTATTTGAAAACTGACTGTTCATGATTTGGTCATTTAGTTTTGGGATAGAAGTTGTAAGAAAACTTCAAAAATGGAGATTAGTAAATATTCCCTGTAGTTTATGGACCATGCACTGAGGTACAACAGATATTAGGTTTTCCAAGATAAAATAAAGAATGCCAATTTGGGGGACATCTAATAGGTAGAAATAAGAAGTTATAATGGACACTGTCTTGAAATATATCTGGCAAGGCAATTAGGAAATAGTACATGAATGACTTCAAATCCCAAGAAGAGCATTTTAAATTTCATCTTTGAGATAATACAGATTCTAAAGATTTATTGAACATGGAAGTGACGTGGCTAAAATTGCATGTTAGAAATATTATTTTGGCACATATGGAGAATACAGATTGAAGTAGGGGAAGACTCTAAGACAAGAAATTAAATTGGGAGATAATGTCACAGTCCAGCTAACTCTTCAGCTTGGGTGGTGGCCATATATGTGTAAAGAAGAGATAAGATGCAAGAGATATCTTGGAAAAATATTAGATGATTTAACAACTTAGAAACATCATTATTAAATATCACCTGCTTTTTGTGCAAAACTAGTTTGACCTTGTCTAGTTTATATCCATAAAACCTTCAAAATATCAGTATCTACTAGAAACAACTTGTAAATTATATTCTTTAAAATTAACTCATGAAGATCAAAAATAATAGCCTTCACAATCATAAAACATTTGAAGATAAGGCTTAAGGTTGAGCTGGTGCTATCAACTTGTAATAGTAAAATTGTGTGACTTAGCTATGCTGGTCTTTATTTTTCAATGGATTATATTATACAATAAAATAAAAAAATATATATAATTTTCAAACATTTATTATTATTCATCCTAGTCCTATAGAGTGTCTCTTTCCATTCCTTTCCTTCACATTCCCTTCTCCTTTCCTTCCCCTTTTCCCTTTATTCTCTCTCTCTCTCTTTCTCTCTCTTTCTCTCTCTCTTTCTCTCTTTCTCTCTTGCAACCAAGCATGCAGACACAGTGTCAATTGTCCACTTTTCTGTATTCAAAGCAAGCCATAGTATGTCATTTTCATACATATCAAACTTTAGTTCACAATGCTCTAAGTAACCTTAAGAATAACAAATGTTTTAAGTAGCCAAGGAATTCTCCCCAAGTGTAGTCTAAAAGACAGCAGGAATGGGAAATTAATATATATTCTTCATTGGTCAAATGCTTCTTGGTCCCTTTTCTTGTGTCTTTCTAATAATTTATTATATGTTGGAAAACAGGTAGGGAATGAAACTTAGCTGTTCACTCAGATAGCAAGATGCTGGCTTGAAGTACTCCACTAATCTATGTTTAAATTAAAGGGATGAGAGGAAAAACAAACATTGATGAAAAGGGTATTTGCACAGTCTCTTTTTTCTTCAAAATTTCCAAACTTGAAAAGGAACAGAATGTATCAACAGCACTATATGTGTTACTAAAAATAGTTGTTTGGCCATAATTTAATTGGAAGTAATAAATGAGAAGTAATTATATTTCCTTCTCTTTTCATCTTCAAAAACACTTTAGACATTCAAAGGAATACTTAGTAAAGTTTATGTTTGAGGTCCTCATTTGATTTGAAATATTTTGATGAAAAATATTTGATTTGAATATTTTGTTTCTCTGGCTCATTATCTTGTCCCAGAAATTCTTGCTAGTTCACTATTTAAAACAAAATCAGAATGTCATCATCAATTCTTCTTAAAAGCAAATGATTCCAAATGTTCAAAAAAGGAGAGGGCATTGTTTACATTTCAGATAAAACATACAAGACACACCAAAAGCTGTTGTAAAATAAAGATGCTTATCTATCAACTCTTTCCAGAGTTCTGTCAATCATGTACATTTGTGTTCAAAGCAAACTCTCTCAAATGTTGACTATAGTATAGCTTCTTTCCAAGTATTCACATCCTTCTTTTGCCCTTGTGGCTGTTCCCCACAGACATTTCTCTCTAAATTTCCTCTGACAGTGTTGTGTAGTTTTTTTTTTTCTTTATCTACAATTCTCTATAGCTGCTAATAGTTGATGCCAATCCTTTGCTGTCAAAATCCAGCTAGAGGTCAAAGGTTTAGATATAGGAGATACTGCAGAGTTCTCTAATTTTAGGGAAAACCCTTGGTCTTATTTCAATCTGCTTCTCTAGAATTTCTAAGATCTGGTTCTGATATGATTTTTCTTTCCTCTTACAATATAGTTCTACCATTCTTTGACTTCATACCTAACAATCATAAACACTTCTAGTACTTCTATGTTTTTAAGCATTTCTTTTTCCCCCATACCAGGTTTCTATATACTTTGAACAAAAAAAACTCTTAATAAATTCACTATCAATGAATTAAACCAGATTGATCAGGCTAACCTACTAATTGATGACTTGGATTCTATAGGATTAGATTGAATCAGCTAATGGACTGATAGCAAGAATCATAGTAGGGTAGTCTCCAGTGAATCACTTTGTCATTCAGAAAAAAAGAACCCTTCCCACTCTCATTAGGTCTTCCCATAAATATAAAGAACTAACTTCTCTACTTGTAAGTAGAAGCCCTTGAATTCCTTACTGGATGACTTAATGGATTTGAGCAAACTAATATCCTTTTTGTTGTCTTCAGTACTTGAGGGGGGAAATGGGATTCAATAGGGAACTCAGTACTGGAAGAGCAAAATTCTTCACCAAAAGATACTGTTTGGAAAAGAGGAAAATTTTCATTTTCTCTTATATTTGAAAGTCAAGGGAAGTGACGCTTTATGGTGCGGTAGGGCACATGAAGGGTGGCAGAAGTCTGAGGCTGCAGGAGAAGATGGTGTTCTCCACAGGATTTAATGTTCCATGTAATTTTCTCTTGTTACAAGAACTTGAAGAAGGCCAAAAAGGAGTAGCCAATGATAAAATTAGCTGGAGACTTGAAGATAATGAAGATATGACACCTTACAAAATGGACAGACATGATTATTGGTCCAGCAAGGACAAACTATGAAAACAGAATATATAGTCTTAAAGAAAGTAGAATATGGATCTAAATACCCAGAAGCACCTCCAACAGTTAGATTTGTAACAAAAATTAATATGAATGGCATAAATAATGTATGTTTCAGAAATCTAATTTCTCAAGAAAGAAAATTATAAATGGCACGTTTGGTCCATCTTGCTTAATGAAAGGATTACAATTTAAATTGCTTAAAGTAGAACATACAATAAATACTGTTGCTAATTTTGTTGAATTTTTGAAGAGGTGTGGGTACCGACTACTAGTAGTAACAAAGAGTATGCTCAGGATTGTTTTGATACCTGTATTTATAAAACACAGAGAGGGATTTAGGGAGGGAGATGGATTTCTGTTTTAAAGCAGCTCCTGTGTGTTACATCCATGTTGTTATGTTATTTACCATATGTGTTAACAGCTATGATAAATACTTGTTTACAGTCTTTGTTATGATAAACCATGAATTTAAGTGAAAAAAGCAAAGGAAATAAGTGTATAGATATGTGATTCTGAGATAAAAGTTAGTCTTAAAATGGAAATAAAATGTGGAAAGCAAAATAATATAGGGCATTGAGGTCAAATCATGGAATCTGGTTTAAGAAAAATATATCCTCCTCATCTTCATGTGTTGAATACTTCCTCTTTCTTACAGGTTTAATGCAGGTGCCACTTCTGTGAAATTTTCATCAATCCCCCAACTGAAGTACTCATTAATTTGAACAAATTTTCATGGAGAAATAAAATTTTCATATTTTTCCATTGCCCTTTTTATATACTATTTTCTATTAGATTCAATTTTGCACATTTGGTATATTCAGTAGATTAGAAATTCCTCAAATTCAGGGACTTTATTATAGTTTATTTGCATCCCAAATATTTAGGACTTAGTGTTTTATAAGTAACCAATGTTTCACAAATCATTACTTTCTTGAATTCATCCATTCAACAATAGCAAATGTGTTGTGCCCTTTCAGTGAAGTGCCCTTCAGGAAGACAGGGATTCCAGTCTACCAAAAAATGGTTTCCCTGTAATGTGACACTGCCAAAAGGCTGTAAGATAAGTGATGTAACCCTCCACCTAATGTCTAACCTCCAAATCACTATGAAATTATTTACCTCCTGTTACTACTGCCTCCTATATTAAGAGGATAGTTATTAAGTAAGTCATAGTATTAACAACTCTACAATGATTTGGGGCACATGACTGTTGCCATTTTGTGTCATGTATCATTGAACAGAGTCCCTTGTGAACCAGATAGTCCTGAAAGTTTCTACTGCATTTAAGAAACAGCTCATCTTTTTTGCTTTCTGAAGGATAATCCTGGGGAAGCAGGGAAAGGGCTCAAAAGAAGAAAGGAGATATAGCAATTAACCTAAGAAGTACAGGATTATTGATTCAAGGCCAAAGCATAACTCAGTTTGCCATCTTAATCAGAATAATTTTTTTGAGAGTCAGTATGTTGTAGTAGAAAGAGTAATGGACATTCAGTCAGTAGAGTCTTTTTCCCCCTTGACCCTCAGTTTCCTCATTTTCTAAATAAGAATAATAATGCCAGTAGCAACAGCCTTATCAGATCAGATAACCTAGAATATTTGAATCACTATATGAGTTTCAATTATGATCAACTTGTTTGTATATCCAGGATATAAAAGCAACCAGGATTCCAGCAGGGCCAGGCACAAATGGATGTAGCCTCTAATCATAAAAAGTAGAGAGGGAAACTGAAAACTTTCAAGTGAGATACATTACCATCTGAATAAGGCAAATCAAGCATGAGCTCCTCTGAGGCAGGAAAGTGATCATGTATGCTGAATCTGTAAAATGTGACAATGCCAGCAAACTATTAATGGGATGGAAAGGCAAGGCTGAGTATGAGACCAGAGTCTAAAAATGAGCATCAGAGGTGGGTTTTCTCCCTTTCTTATCATTTTAGATGCTTGATTCAAAAGCAACTCAGTAGCAAGAAGTCTGCAAACAATTTTAAATTATTTTTTTTAATTTTTTTTTTGCAAAGTAGAACTTGTTTATTCCTTGAATATGAAGGATGCACTCCCATCCCAAAGGTCAATAAACACATATCCCCAAAATTCATATTTGAAGCAAATATCCATCATACCTGTAAGAGGATCCCTTTCACTTCATGAGATCCATAATTCCCTTTAGGGATTTGTTCAAATACCTTTTCTTTCATGATTTTTTTTCTAATTACCTTTCCATAAAATCACTTTGTAATAATTTTGTGAAAATACAGCACCTACATATTTGTGAACATACTGGATCCCTCTAATAGGTTGCAAGCTCATTGAGATAAAAGATTTTGTTATTTTTATACCTATGTCAGCAGAACCTACAGTCACTAGCGCCTTGAAGGTACTTAGCAAATGCCTGTTTGATTGATTGAATGAGTGAATGTCTATTCACCAAATGGTCAACCTATTTAGAGGGGTACCAGCCAGGTATTTGTCTAAGGTTAGGAGATGTTATAGTGTTTTTGTGTAAATAAATAATGATAAAAATAACTATTAAAGATTCTTTTAGGGCAAATAAAATAAAATTCATTTAGCATGTGGAGTTGCAAATGTAAGTAGGCTGTGATCTGCAAGGATTCTGTGATTTGGAAACAATAAAAGCCTCAAGAAGAATTTAGGCAGACAACAGAGTAAATAAAAAATTGGGTCTATAGTAAAGAAGACCTAATTTCAAATCTGGCTTCAGACATATTGCACTGGTGTCACCCTGGGAAAATCATTAACATTTGTTTACCTTAGTTTCTGTAATTGTAGAATGTGAATCACAATAGCACATACCTGTAAGGTTGTTGTTAAAATCCAATGAGATATTTATAAATTGTTTAGAATAGTACCTGGAACCTGGGAGTCACTTAATAAATTGCTTGTTTCCTCTCTCCTCCCTTAAGGATTTAAGGAAAATAATAAAAAAATAAAACTATGATCACTTGCAGCTTAGGAAAGTAGAATTAACTAGTTAGTGCCATGTTCTTTAACTGTTCATTTATATTCACTCTCAGAGATCAAAATAATAGGTCCAACATATTACAATATTATTTTTATCCATACGATTGAATATTAGGCATTTCAACATAAATAAACGTGCTAGAACTCAATTTAGGAATAATCAGGTTTCATCAATAAAATGGATACAATAATACCATCTTACTTACAGAGCTTTTGGGAAGATAAAATAAAATAATTTATATAAAATGATTTGCAAATGTTAAATTAATATATAAATGCCAGTATTAATTATTAAAGGTATATGCTACATTTTTTGTCTTTATGCATGAAAGTTTCTAATTATGTTTCCTATAAATTGTGCCACTTTCCCAACTAGAGGACAACATGAAAGGTCATAATGATATTTGTTTATAAATTAGGTTTTCATAAGGATGAAATGATTTAGAAAATGTAGAAGAACCAATACTGGAGATTAGGAATTAAAAATAATAATAAAAAAATAAAAGAGATTCCAATGAATATAGGAGAAAAAAGTAATCAATTTATATCACAATAAAACAGCATTCCACATTCTAAAGAACAAGTTTTGGGTGCTAAATGTAGGTCTAAGGCATTCTTCTATCAAAATTTTGATGAACATGGGAAAGCTGTGTTCAGCAAAACACAAACACAAATTTTTTAAGAGAGCTTTTATTGAACCAAGATCAACTTAGTCTTTACCTCCTCCTTTTTTTTTTTTACAAATATGCTAGGGGCTATAAAAAGGTGCAGTGGATAGAGAATCTATGGCTCAGGTAAAAATGCCTTGTTTCAAATCCAACCTCTGATACTAGTCATATAACCCTGAGCAAGTCTTTAATTATTTTTACTCACTTTCCTTTTCTGTTAAAAGATATAAAGAAAGAGATGTGTCTTTGGAAAACCCCAAATGAATTGCAAAGAGTTGGAAACGATTAAAAAATGATTATGCAAATGTAAGAAAGAGGATAACTGATAAAGCATTGGATAAATTTTGAATGTTTGGATACTTCTTTGACCTGTCATTTATTGATGACAATTTTCCCTCTAGCGATGCAAAATGTAATATACACCCGTCTTTCATACTATTCAAATCTTGTTCATATCTGATTGTATGTTGAACAATTTGCAGCCACTAGTCTAGAGAACTAAATCTATTGCTGTTACATTGACTCTAAATTGGGTTCAAGTTAAAAAGAAATGAGAGGTTAGACTTTCTGCACTATTGGCCTTAAAGGATTTCATTTTATGTGTGTACATCCAATGCTCTTAATCAGTGTTAAAAATACTGCAAAGCAACTGACTTTTCTTTTTTACTACTGTTCATTTAAACAATTTATTTCTGAGACTTTAAATAGAGTGGAAGTGTGAAAAATACAGTATGTGGAACATCTTCTTTTTGTCTAAAAAAATTTTGTTGTTTATCGTTCATTTTCAAAGATGCCCATGACACCAGGAAGATGACATGGAAGTGAATTGGGTTTGAGTGAGGTATGTACAAAGTCACGAATCTCACTTTCTCTTCCAGAGCATTGTGAATATTTAAATAATTATCTAGCCTTTCCTGCCATTGAACTATATAATTTGTTATGATCATAAAATGTGCAAGTTTTTTTTTTTTTTGCTTGATTGGGTGTGTATGTGTGTGTTTATGCAACTGTTCTGATTATTTCATCTAATGTTAAGAGGAAAACCATGATGAATAGTAAAACAGGATGGAATCTCTCCCTGTGGAATAGAATACCTATGCTGTATATCACTACACTGGAATAATCCAATTATCATGAATGGAAGGAAGATGGTACAAATAAAATCAAAATCAGAAATATGAACTATCCTTATGGCTCCTGCCCTCTAAGGGAGAGATTTTTCAAGAAAATGAGCAATACTCTTCCATGTGTGTTTTTAGTTGTTCCAAGGGCTAAATGGAAGAGTAGTTTTTAATTATAATCCATTACTATCATTTAAATAAAACAAAACAAAACAAACAACAAATTCTTCTGTTCATGTGCCCACCCATCCATATCTTTTGGATAGTTCATCTCTAAATCATTTACTTCTTCTTCTGTTTACAGTCTCTTTACATCTTTACTGACTGCAGAGTCAATGTAGATTTTGCAAACAGGCCCCTTTCTCTAAAACACCATTCACTAAATGCTACCCTCATCTTACATTAATGTCAACCATCACATCTCATTTTCACTGAAAAACTCCTAAAACAAGTTGTCTACTCTTGTTCTTTCCAGTCTCACACCTCACACTCAATTCTCATCCCTTAAAATCTAATTATTTACAATAGCAATCCATTGACATTACTCTATACAAACCTCCCAACAGATCTCTGAATTGCTAAATTCAAAGGTCTTTTGGCTTTTCTTTAGGGATGGAAATAATTGAATAACTTCTCATATGGTATATTATTTCCTCCCTGGATTTTGTGCCAATATTTTTCTCCTGGTTTTCTTCTTACCAATCTGACTACTATTTTTTTTTGCTAAATGGTCATTTATTATTTTTACTAATGCACGAGGGGGCCTTGTTCATTTTTCTTTGTTCCCTGTCTTGGTGATTTCATCACTTCCAGGTGTTCCATGATCTTTTCTATATAAGTGACTCTAAAATCTACACAGACATCTTCATCATTTTGGGGAGTGGTAGTGCTACAGAAAAAGTGAACATACTAAAACAAAGCATATACCACCAAAATGACACTTCCTAATTTTCTTATTATTGTCAAGGACACCAAGATCCTTTCAGTCACACAGCACTATAAACTGAGTCATCCTTAACTTCAACCTGAGTCATCCTTAATTTCATTCTCCCTCATTTTCTGTGCAGTCAGTTAAATGCCAAATCTATTCACTTTTCCCAACACATTCTTTCATCCATCACCTTCTCTCTAATCTCATTATAATAACCCTTAGTGAGTCTTTCATTACCTCTACTCTGTAATAATCAAATAACTTTTTCATTGACCTCACTAGATTTAGCACACATCTCTCTAACCCATCTTTGCCTCATTGATGTTCCCAGGGTAATAATGTAGCCATAAAGAGATCCATTGGTTGCATATAGCTTTTAGAACAGAATTAGCCTGGTGAGTATTGTAAGATGCTCATTGTCTGGATTCCATCCTACTTTTGTAGACATTCCTCATTATTAACTGGGAGCATTGTTATAATAAATCCTCCTGAACTGAATGTGCCTCTCCCTATATTTGTTTCTTTATATATAATCCAATGTCCTTTCCGCTCTACCCTAACTGGGATATTTCCCCACCTTTTACAACCCTTTAACTACTTTGTGTCAGCTCACATATCATTTACTATGTGGAAACATTTCTTCCTCTCCCCATAGTTCTTCTTATTTTTTCTTTCAGAAATTGTTATTTTTTTAATTTATGTGCATTTTCTATCCTTATAGTCATATCTAATCTCTTTAATCTTAAGATCTATTTTATTTTTGCTCTGTTCTTCAGCACTTAGGAAAATTCCTTATACAAATTAGGTACTGAATAAATAATTGAATCAGAGGTATGTGTTCATTATATTTTAAAAGAAAAATACAATCTTCTATTTATCATTTCAATATAGTTATGTTTTCATTGCCATGCAAATTCAATTCATATTAAATATGCATAAGGTTAAGCAATCTGTACAATATATAGAGTTAATATTAAGATAGCATTAATTATTAAGAGAACTAATTGTGAAATTAAAATATATTGGAATTATAGAATAAAAGTTAAGTACAGTGACTATAAAAACTATGAAAACAAGTTCTAGAGTGGTACTTGAAGTGTATAAAAGTTTACTGATCTTCCTGAAACACCAAAGTCTAGTATTAGAGGATTTGAATCCAGGTCTTTCTAACACCAGGCCCAGCACTCCATTCACTATATAAAATACTACCTCATTTGATCCAAAATCCATAACAACTTTTTTTTTTTTCATTTTAATGCACAGATTTTGAATTATTCCTGGGTGAAGATGGGGTAAGGAGAAGTGGAAGAAAACAAACCAAAACATGGTCAAGGTCAACAGACAAGATGGAAAGTCATTGTTGAGTTGTGATTTTCACCAAAAGCTCATATTGTTAATATGAAACTCTTTCAAAGTACTCAAGAACTTTGGTTGTTTCTAGATAATAGCCATGACAAAAATCGATGTTTTCCAAGTCAACTCCAGTCAAATCTAATACAATAAACAGTTATGTTTCGAGCTCTGTGCTTAACAAATCCTACAGTTAAGGGTTAAGTACCTTTCTGTATAAAAACATGATTTTAAGTGATTTATCTTAAAGGATTCCTTTCCCTGAAAATTCCCCTAAAGTAATTTTGTATTAAAAAAGTGAAATATCTTTTTAAAAAATCATTACCCATTGAAATCAAATATGTCTATTGCTATTGTTTTTGATGTTGTTTTTGGTTTGGATTACATTAAACACTACCATGAATTCTTTTCTGATTCCTACGCACTATTAAATGGGAATGACCTGTCTTCTAATCAAAGTTCTACAACTTTCCTTGTGTATTCTTGATATTGTAATCATATGAATTTTTGCATTATATTTTATGTGCATATAGTTGAGCCATCTACAATCTGGTTCATACTTACCTTTTCAGAGTTATATCTTATTATTGTTTTCAAGCATTCTCATGTTACATCCAAAGTGACTAAATAGCTGATCCTGAACTCAACAGATTTTATATGATGGGTAAAAAATGGATTTTATATGACAATGGCAAGGAAATGCAGGAAATTGCTATAAGCTCCAAAGAAGGCATCTAATAGGTTCGGTGAAATTTCTGTAGGTAACTTCTGAGAAAAAAAATGAACAGGATTCCCAGAAGTCACACAGGCAATGGCAGTTTATAGCCGATGTTGTTGGAGGAAACTGTTGAATCATTGAGATGACATTCATTTGAGCACAGAATGTTTGAGAGTGCATATGGGCGGAGCCAAGATGGCGAACTGCAGACAGCGTCCTCTGTGAGCTCCTGAGACCTTCCCTCACACCCAGACAAATTGATCCTCCGACTTGGTTCTGGAGTGAGGGCTTCACCAAACACTTGGACTACAACACACTTCTATCAAATATCTACTTTGAAAGAACTTCTGAGGTCAGTTTTAGACAGGCAGGGGATCGAGCAGCTCCCAGTGCTCAGACGCCAGTGCGAAGCTGGGGTACAAGTCCGGGACTGGGAAGGACCAGAAGATTTTAGGCTGCCAGGAAGTCCCTGGGAGACGCTTGGGCCACTTTGCTCTGCTTGTGGGCAGGTGCTTTGGCAGGTCTAACTTTGATAAAGGGTGGATTGAGAGCAGCTGAAAGTGTGGTCCTCATTCATATATAGCAAGATCAGCCCCAGACCAGAAGTCAACTCAGCAAATTGCCCCAGGGCAAATTGAAATCACCACTGCTGCTGCTGCTGCTACTGCTGCTGCTGCTGCTGCTGCTGCAGAATTCCATGCTGGTGACTGATACCTCTGCTGAAAATCATGAGCAAGAAGAAGAGAGGTCTCACCATAGACAGCTTTTATGGAGAGAAACTAGAGAAGTCCCCAGATCCTGAGATTCTGAAAACAATCCCAGATAAAGCCACAAAGGTGGATGTAAGCTGGTCTCCCTTTCAGAAGGCTTACCTGGAAGATTGGATAAAGAATCTCAAAAGAGAGCTAGAAGAAGATTGGGGAAATAAATTGAGAGCAGTGCAAGAAGGAAATATTGCCCTGCAACAGAGATGTGAAAAACTGGAAAATAAGTCTGGTGAATTGGAAAAAGTCGCCAACTCACTGGAAAATAAAAATAATGAATTGGTAAAAGACGACAATTCACTGAAAAATAAAATTGGTGAATTGCAAAAAAGTCACCAACTCACTAGAAAATAAAAATAGTGAATTGGAAAAAGATAACAATTCACTGAAAAAAAAATTAGTGAATTAGAAAAAGACAACAATTCACTGAAAAATAAAATTGGCAAAATGGAAAAAGAATGCAATGAACCAAAAAATTCAATTGGTCAGTTACAAAAGGAGCTAAAAAAGATAGCTGAAGGAAATAATACCTTAAAAATTAAAATTGAACAAATTGAAATGAATGACTCAATAAGACTTCAAGAATCAGTCAAACAAAAACAAAAAAATGAAAAAAATAGAAGAAAATATGAAATATATCCTAGGAAAAACAATTGACTTGTAAGACAGATCCAGGAGAGACAATCTAAGGATTATTGGACTCCCTGAAAGTCACGATGAAAAACAGAACCTTGATGCTATCTTCCAGGAAATCATGAA
>JAJPUD010023165.1:0-20359 GCA_023553655.1 Myrmecobius fasciatus | reverse complement strand
AGCTCTGCTTTAAAAACCAACTCATAAAAGCAGCTATCCCTCAAAAGAGAAACCAGTCTCATCCCCAAAAATATCGTGACATTTATGTGGCCTTGGGCAAAACTTAAACATGCCCTGATTTTATATCCTACTTTAATGATTCACTTGCCCCAAGCCCTGCCACCAACTCAAATGTCTCAATGCACATGTAGGTTCACAGTATACTGCTACTCTTCTGCTTCTAGACTCTTGTTTCTGCCTCTCCTTTCCTTCCTAGCTATTTTTGCCTAGCTTTTCTATTTTATCCATTCTGGGCCTTTCTTCACTTCATCAGTATCACCTCCACCAAGACAACAACATCATCGATGTCCTGTAATATTAGGCCTGTAATATTACCTAATATTAGGTAATATCAGGGGTTACATTCCACTTCTTTGGCAAGGAAACTGAAGCCCAGAAAAGGAAATAAATTTGTCCATGATTACCTAGCTCATGACTGAACTTGCTAGACCTAGGACTGAGATCTCCTTCTTCTTAATCCAGTGTACTTTCCATCAAACCATGCTGAATCTCAAGAACTTATTGACAATTTATTTAAAGGAACTGATTCCTACTAAGTAATTCCCAATGTATATGTCTAGCATTGGTGGAGGGGGTTTAATTCAATGGTAGTTGTTGGGTATATAATGTAAAAGTCATAAAACTAGTGATGAGACTCCATGTGACATCAGGTAAAAATAGAGAACTACCCTCAAAGTCAAGAAGAACAGGATTCAAATTCTGGTCTAAAACTCCCCTCTGACCCTAAGAAAATCCCTTAACATCTTAGTTAACAATAAACCATAAATTGCAGAGAATTGCCACTCTATGAGAATTGCAACTATAAATTGTAAAGAAGGTGTCAAATCTGCACAGCTAGAATGAGCTTCTGCAATTGTGCATTCTTTATGCCAATGAAGTTATAACTCAGCTCCCTCTCATTATAACTACTGATAAACTAAGTAACCAGCAAACAGTTTAACCAGCTGTCCTCTAGCTCCAGGTGACACCAGCAATGACAGGAAAATTTCCTAGATCATCCTTCCTTCAGATAATGGTAATTAGATGAGGTCTTTCATTTTATCCTCCACAGTAGGAATCCTTATAGCCTCATCTGAAACTACTTACACGTGTCCTTGGCCATATTAATTCTAAGTAGGATCAATCATTCCACAAGAATTTATTGAGTTCTGACCGAGGCCCTGGAGATACAAACACAATAGACTCTTGCCCTAAAGAAGCCTAATCAACTGGACAAGACTATATCCATGTGTGTGTGTGTCTGTGTTTGTATGTGCATGTGTGTAATTGAGGCATTATTTTTAACATGTAGAAAGAAATTTGGAAAAGCTTGGGCCAGTCCCTACCATTATTCTGCCATCTTGGCTCCATACCCACATGTTCCTTTTCCCAGTCTTTTGCAGTTCCATTTCTACATCATATGAAAGGTCAAAAACAAAATGGTCCAGGTATTGACTCTATTCAGCAAAATGTGATCTATGTTTCATATTCTCCAGTAACAGGCACCAGAGAGAGCTCAAATAAATGAAATTAATGGATGATCTCTAATTTGCTTTTAGTCCATGACTTTCCACATCTTTCCCCAACAAAATCTTCACTAGAGGAACTAAGAAGCAGCCAAGTTGCCTAATGTTCCTTTTTGTCCTATCTCACTCTAGGAGACATGCCTCTTACTGGCTTTATGAAATTATGTTTGTCATTACTTCTCCTGACTGTCCTTGACTGCATTGTAACATAAGGAGGCTGAATGAGATGGCCTCTAAGGACCCTTTCCATTCACAATTCTATTATAATTAATGAAATGTTTGCTGAATAAAGAAGTAAAGAATAGTCTTAATACATGGATGAGATAATCAGTTCATTTGAGTTAGATATCAGTCACTCCATTAGATCAGCTTTGAAAATG
This sequence comes from Myrmecobius fasciatus, assembly GCA_023553655.1. Classification (NCBI taxonomy): domain Eukaryota; kingdom Metazoa; phylum Chordata; class Mammalia; order Dasyuromorphia; family Myrmecobiidae; genus Myrmecobius; species Myrmecobius fasciatus. The sequence continues at coordinate 18,414 of JAJPUD010023165.1, read as the reverse complement.
GGCAAAAAGAAATAGGGAATAGCTAATTGGCCAGTATGACTGGAATGCAGAATGAATAATAAAAGGTAAATACAAGTAAAACTGTTGAGGATCTTACATTGCAGGCTAAGGATGTCAAATTTAATTCTAAAGGCAATTAGATGTCATTTAAGAATATGATGGTGATGTGGTCATATTTGTTTTAAGATATTAATTTGATGTTCATTTAGAACAGGGGTGGGGAACAAACAGTCCATGGGCTAGATAAGGCCTTGAAATTATTTGGTAAAGCAATCACAGACAATGCTAAGCTGAAAGCTAGGTACAGCAACCTCCCACTGCTTGAGTTCTATAAGTTTATAATTTTGTATGGCCCATGTATGATGTATAGCCAAAGTACCCTTTGCAGAGGATGCCCACTCCTGGTCTAAAGCAACACCTCTCCACCCTTTCTACTGTGCTCTTTGAAATGCCTGTTCAATAGGTAATAAAGTGACTCTCATCTTAAATGTTTTCCTTTCTTACTCCTTTCATCTTTCTGGCTGTCCCCAAGGCCTAATGTCACAACTTTTGATGTCACAACTTCCCTGGCCAACCTTTCCAGCACTGGTTGCACTTCACTCATTCCTCCAGTCCACTGGTTAATGTGGCAGGGTTGGACTATTCCTTGTCACTTACAGATTTTCTTTCTTCTTTTATCAATCAGTAACCTCCCCTCCTTTGAAAATCATCCAATCTATATCTTGCCACCCAATCAAAATTCTGATAGTTGTTATCTACTGACATCCAGTATACTTTCCTTTTTTTCCTCAATGAGTTTACTACTTAACTTACAAGCTTTTTTTCCTCAATTCTTGCTCTCAAACTAGGGGACTTCAACAAATATTGATATTCCTTCTTGGCCCCTTACCTCAATTCCTCAACTTGTTCATTTCTCATGATCTGCTTCACCCCACCTCAGCTACAAAGAGATCACTATACTCTTAATATTATCATCACCCACAAATTGTCAGCTTTCATGTTTATGAACTCTGAAATTGCCTTACCTAATCACAATCTGTTGCCATCCTACTTTTCCTTCTTCCTTTTAGTCCCAAACCATGTTCTTTATCCTCATTGTGGCCTTCACTCCCTCAACCTCAACCCATTAAGTCTTCCTCACTCCATCACCCCTGCATTGACTACAAACTCCTTCCCTACCTTGATTCCTTAGTGAATTAACTTAGCTCTATCTTGTCCTCTTCTCTAAATCCCTTTCTCTCTAATTACATCACCAATTTTTCCCTGACAAACATCATTTTTGGATTTTTTTTTTACGAAATCATGCCTTATCTCCTCAGGTGCTAAGAAATGAAGATAGAGAAAATCATGAAGCCATTGCAGATTCCATCCCCTGAAAATTTCTATTACATAATAGTAATATTATGGACCCTCACTGCTACAAGGCAGTTCTTTTAGATCTCTTCAAATTTTTCATAACTTTCCTTTGCCTAACCTCTCATATTTAGAGGGAAGAAGAAATCAAGGCCATTCACCAAGAGATTTCTCTTCTCCATTTCCCTACTATCTGTGATTTCATCTCTCTTTCATGCAATATGGTGACTTTCTTCTTGCCAAGACAAATCCCTCTACATGCACAAGTGTTGCCATCCCACCCCATCTTCTCTATTAGTTTCCCTCTATATTATATCATTCTCTCACTCTTCAGTCTTTCCTTATATGCCCATCTTTCCCCTATCTTTAAAATCTTTACTTGATCTAATTATTTCTGGTAGCTATTACCCCATCTCTCTCCTCCCTATTGTCATTATACTCTGAGAAAACTCTACAACAGGTGCCTTTACTTCCTTTCCTCTCATTCTCTGTTTGATTCTCTATAGAATCTGTCTGGCTTCTGACTCTATCAATTAACCAAAACTGTTCTGTCCATAGTAATAAACAACCTGTCGAATCCAATGTCTTTTTCTGTTCTAATCCTTCTTGACCTCTCTGTAGCCTTCAATACTGTCCATCACCCTCCTCAACTTGAATACTTTCTTCTCTCTAAGCTTTTGCAAAGCTATTTTCTCCTGGCTCTTTGCCTATCCATATTTTTGTTGCTTCTAAGTCTCCTTTGCTGGATCTTCATCCAGTTTATACCTCCTAAGTATGGGTGTATTCCCATGCTCTGTCCTGGGCCCTTTTCTCTTCTTTCTTGATACCATTTAATTTGGTAATCTTATCAGCTCTCATGAATTCAATTATCTTCTCTATGCTGATGATTCACAAATCTATTTAACCAACTCTAAGCTCTCAATGACTATCAGACTTTATTCTCCAAAGGCCTATTGTACATTTCAAATAGGCTAGGCTGTCCAGTAGATATCTTAAACTCATTATGTCCAAAACTGAACTCATCATCTTTCCTCCAACTTCCTAACTTCTCTGTTACTGTGGTACTATTCTTCCAGTCACCCAGGTTCATTGTCTAGTGTCATCCCTTGACTCTTCTATCTTTATTGCTTCCTTAGGTCCAATTTACTGCCAAATCTTGTTGATTTTGCTTTGTCACCTCTCTTTAATCCAGCTGTAATGCCTATTTATCAATCCTTGAACAAGACACTCTCTAGCAATACTTTTTCTTTAGCACTTCTCCCAGACCTTGAATTTACTCCCTCTTTACTTCTGCCTGCTGGCTTCTTATGCTTCCTTTATGACTAAATTCAAATTTCACTTTTTACAGATTTTTCCTCTTCTCCATAATCTCAACCCTCCTCAGTACCTTCTTCTAATATGAACTTCCACCTACTTTCTTATAAGTGCATATTTATTTGCATTTTCTTTCTTTCATTACAATATGAGCTTCTTGAGGACAAATACAGTATTTTTACTTTCTTTGAATCCCTAACATTTAGCACAATGTCAGGAACATACTAGGTACTTCATAAATGCTTGCCATTTGACTCCGCAGTCAGTTCCCTATACCTCTACCACCATCAACACCAATAGGATCCTCTCTTCTAAAGAAGAAAAACAGTTAAATGACACAGTAAACAATGTTTAACACCAAAAACAACATTCCAAATCTTGCTACCAAGAAAAGGGATTTTTTTTCACCATCTTGGGTGAATATTAGACCATATATTTTTCAACCTTCTATCTTTCCCGGCATTTTTCCAATATTCTGCATACATTAATGGCTTAATAAACATTATTGAATGAATTAATGAGTGAACAACCTATAATAAGCATAGACATAAAGAAAGCCCCACAGAGTGGTAGAATTGAGTGTCCCAAATCATGTTAGATGTCTTGTTTTATGATACCATAGTATCACATGAAAAATGGTAATATAAGCTCTGCTTGAATAGTTGCATAGAGTTCTCTCACACAAAGCAATTGTTTCAATTTCTATGCACATTAAATTATCTGGACTCACCCTCCCCCCCATATTGACCAAAAATTTGACTTCTCCTAGAGTTTTAACTAGTTATAATTCTCTCTGGAGTTGCTTAAAATAAATTTAATTCTGTTTTTGTATAACAGCCTTTCAGATATTTGAATTAATGAATGAAAGAAGATCTATTAATGCATTTACTATGTGTGCAAAACTCTATACTAAGCACTCAGAAGAAAATCAACCCCAATCTCCTGCTTTCAAAGAGCTTACATTCTAATTAGGAGAGATATTTCAAAGAGCAGATTTCAGCTGCAAGTCAGATGGGAAAGGCACTATGGTCTTCATAGCACAGTCACAAAACAAATGGTAATACATCTTAAATGTAATTTCCATTGACAGAAGCATATCCATTTTGGGTGTTTGGCAGAGCCAAGGACTAGGTTAGTAAAAATCTCTTTTCTCATTTCTTCATCAGGAGTTGGGGTTGCTGAGAAGGTGGTGCTGCATCCCCTGCAGCATCAGTTGCCAGTTTGCATTTCCACAAAGGTTACTTTCCTGGATGATGGCTTCAGGGACTGGGCCACAGTAGACTAGTGTTCTGGATGATGTTGCCATTACCAATGTTTAGGGAAGTTATTTGTATCCATCTGGGTCTAAGGGGAGATAATATAAAAGTTTCTTGATTTGCCTGGTACATGTTACCTATTATATATCCTTCAAGATGTCTTGCTACTTCAGATATACTGGCTTTCCTGCTTGTTGGTCACAGTTGATTGGCAATTGGTGGGGATGACAGGTCCCTTCCTATGGATGTATGGTGGGTATTACTGTTCCTAGGGATCTTGGGTTTAGAGTCCTGAGCTGGCTATATCAAGGTGGTGGCAATGATAGTGTATCACCTTTTATCTTTCCCTATGTGGCAGACTGTCACCAACTGGGTCACTATATTTTGGATTTCCTCTAGATTGACATTGTTTCTTCTGAATTGTAGAACCCAGAGCTTTTCTGACAAGAAGATGGTGTAACTATCATCAGATACATCTCTTAATGAAACATAAGATTATTGTTCCTTTTTTAAGCAACTATATCGCCACACTAATTGAGTCTTTAGTCAATCAAAAAAGCTCTTTTTTCCCCACGAGAAAGATCTAGGTATCTCTATCATGTTATTCATGTAATTGACTTAAAAAAAAAAACTAAATGAAGAAATTTTATTTGACCCTTATTAAATTTCATTTTGTTAATTTCAGCCTATAATCTCCAGCTATTGTAATCTCTCGAATTTCTGGAGATTTCATGTAATAAAATAAACATCCTTCAAGCTTTCTTTCATCTTCTGGGAATCTGTCTTCATGAAAGTTGTTAAAATGTTGAATTTGTTCCACAGAACCCTGTGGATCTCCTAAAAATAATATTTTAAAATGTATTAAAAACACACACACACACACACACAGAGGATTACAAAGGAATCCAATGGAATTGAATAGTTATTAAATAAAAAACTCATAGACCCCAGGTTAAAAATCCCATTCCTAGGTAGACTTAAATCTCTGACTGTCACCCTCACCTATAACAAAAGTTATTTATTTCTGAACCTGAACAAAGTGTCAACTGACTCTTTAAGGCTAATTTATGAGTGGTACATTTGAGTTAATTAGAAGTACACTAGGAAAGATCAATGCATGGGTTGGCTTGATTTAAATTATGCTGGTCTGGTTATGTTTTCTCTTTAAATAGCTATTAAAGGTTCTTTTCTGGTTAAAGATGTCCAAGAAGGCAGAGAGAATCTGAACCAAAGCAAGTGTGCCAAGCTATCCTCTAAGATTGGTCCAGATACTATCCTGTCTCACAAAATTCTTCCGATTTGATTTAGTTAACTGTTTTTGTCCTTACATATAGCTCCTTCAGATTTTCATTACAAAAAGAGGAGACAATACTGTTTGAGGACAGAGATTTTATTTTGTTTCTTTTTGCATTCCCAGCAATTAACACAGTGCCTGGCACATAGATGCTCATTACATGTTTATTTGGTTGATTTGTCACTTGATTGATAGATCAACTTCCTCTTTGACTATTTCTGTGAACTGTGAGGTTAACTAAGTGCCTTTCATGCAAAATCCTATATAATGGTAGAAGAAGCTATCACAACTGCGTGATGTAATTTTAGTGGAACCTGGAAGATATGGTTGCTCCTAAAAATTTACCCATCTAGGTGTAATAGTGTCTGCAATTCTATCATTAAAGAGCTATTCCTTTTGTTCCTTCTCCCATAATTCTTGTAAAACTGGTTTCTTCTCCTCAACCGCCAAACATACACAGTTCTAGTCTGTCTCTTGCCCTCTGACCCATCTGATTCTTCTAATGATTGCATTATTTCTCTTTTTCCTTCAATATCACTCTTCTCAGACTAAATGACTGATTATCTTGATTTCCTCACCACTCATTCACTTTTTAATATAATTTGGTTTCTCTAACAGCATTGAATCTACAACTCTCTCCAAAGTCACCCAATGATCTAATCACCAAATCTAATAGCCTCATTTTCCTTAACCTTTCTGCATTATTTGACATGATTGACTACTTTTTTCAAGAAATCTCTTCCCCTGGCCTTATGACATTGCCTTTGCTATCACTCATTGCCAGTTCCTCTTTATCTTTCCATCCCCTAATTATAGATCCCTTCCCCAGGGTTCTGTATTCTGTTCGTCTGAACCTCTATAGTTCCTAAGGTCTCCAAGGCAGTAAGTAGCAAAGGGGAGATTTGGTCCAAAGCCTTCATATGCATAAACCAACAGTTATTTTCACTCAACTGTGCTTCTTCCCACTCAAAATGATCAAGAATAGTAAAAATAATTGATTGAGCTCTTATTAAATTCAAGATCCAAAACTTGTATGATATTCATGATTGAACATGGGTCATATTTTACTTCTACCTTTTCTCTCTACTTCACACCATGTACAAATGGATAATTAAATATGGTCAGTTCTTCCTTTTATATGCAAAGAAACAAGTTGAAATAAGTTTATTTGCTCAAGGCTACACAGATTAATTAAATGAAAATTTGAAACCATATCTCACTTGAAGTCTAGTTCTGTATTTTGCTACAACTTTTGCCCTTGTTCCAGTCTTTTCACCATATGCTTAATATGATAGATTCCTTTCTGCTCACATTGCTTCTAGCTTTTCCATCTTCTAGCCTATCTGGCAACTTGGCTGTTAAAATATTCATTCTAAGATGCTCATTTTTTGGAAAATAACTATACAAGTCATGATAGATGAATATAGAAGACTGTAAGAAAATTAAGCTTGGTCTCAAAGAAGAATTATGAGAAATCATCTACTTTATTGACTTTGTAGAAGTTGGGGAGTATGATCTCTTGTTTAATTACTTTGTGTGTGTGTGTATATAAGTATGTTTGTGTGTGTATGTCCCTTCTTCCTTCTCTCCCTCCCTCCCTTTCAATTTTTTTTTTTCTTTCTCAATCTCTCTTTTTCTCTTCTCTCTCTCTGTCTCTCTCTGTCTCTCTCTCTCTCATAAAAATTACTCTCTAGTTGGAGACACATTGGGAAATGAGATAAAAGATTTTAAAAGGAGATAGAAAAATAAGTAAAAGGAGACAGATCTATGGATTGAAGGGAATTTAGAGGCCATTAAGGCAAATTCTCCTTGTTTTACCAAGGAAACAGGTTGAGAGAAGTCAAGTGACTTATCAGAGTCATACTGCCAATAAGTATATCCAACTCAAAATCCAGTTTCCTTTATCTTATTGTGCAATGTTCTACCTAAGCCACTATCATTAATATCGCATTAGAATGTAAACTCCTTCAGGGAAGTACTGTCTTGCTTATTTATATTTATTTCTTTTAGCACAGAGCCTGGCATATAGAGAATGCTATTTTGTGAATCATCTATCTTAGTTCTGGCCCCTTATAATGGCTAAAATAATGCAAAGTTCAGCAAATATATGTTGGAAAAAATTTTAAAACTAGACAGATGGATGACGAAAGGCATGAATGAAAGAAAAGTACCTAGGAGAGTTAATACATTAAAATATAATTATTTTAAACTAACATATTAATAATTTACTAAATATTCTTAGTTGAATTGTCTGCTGCATGTGGATGGAGGAACAAAGAGGAGGCCACTAAAGGTGGGGGATAGGCCATAGAAAGTGGAAATAAGACATCCAGAAAAAGAATTATGGAGTCTAAATGCAGGTTGAAGCATGCTATTTTTACTTTTATTATTGTTGTTGCTTTTTTTGTGGTTTCTCCCTTTTATTCTGATTCCTCTTTTACAATATGACTAATGTGGAAATATGTTTACTATGACTGTAATTTGTAACATATCAGATTGCTTGTTGTCTTGGGGAGGGAAGAAGGGAGAGAGGAAGGGAAGAAAAAATTTGGAACTCAAAATCTTATAAAAGTGAATGTTGAAAACTATCTTTTCATGTAATTGGGAAAAAAAATGCTATTCAGTGTGTGCATGTTGGGGAGGGGAAGGAAGGTGAGATTCCTCAAAGAGAAATGCTACTTACTTCATAATTTAGTGTAAGTTATATTTTCTTTCTTATTTTTTGTTAAATACATAAATCTGCTGCATATGCAAACATATGCTAGCAAAATTGAAGAATTGAAAACTAGTTTGAAGAAATCCAGAAGTACCAATAGGGTCCACTCAACAGCAGACAATTTCCAGAAGGGGTTGAGGTGTTTGACACAGATGGGAGGTAGGCTGGGTTGGTAGCCTCTCTGGCCTACTTTCTTAGCAGTCAGCCCAGGCACAGGAAATCTGTTTGAATGCTATAGTGACAAGGGCCATTTCAAAGAAAATGATGAGTCCCTTGAAAGAAGCTAAGAACCACAAAGGACAAAAAGATTAAAAGGATTCTAGGATTTGTTTATTTTTTCCCCTTACACGAGTAGTTGTTGATGCACGGCTAACTCCCCAGAGTTTCTTGGTGACATTTGTTACTTGGCTTTTTGGTCCTTAAATGGCAATTCTGTCCTTTCCACTGAAATTGCTCCTTCTTTGCTAATGCTCTATGTTCCCCCCAAGTCCCACACAGAAGATTTGACATTTGTTATTGGTACAAGAACATCATTTGCTGAATGTGGGAAAAAAGTTTCCCCTGAGGGGCAAAAATGAATGATTAGCTCAGATCCCTTCACCTTTCCCCCCACCTCAGATACAGCTCTTGATAGCCATACTGGGCTGTACTTGAGAGATGCCTGTCTTTTTCATGTTTTTGTGTGTGCTATTGGGCAAGCCATTTCTCAACTGCTTTTTCTTCATCCAAAAAATGAGAAAGTCCCATGAGATAATCTCAAATTTCCCTCCTATCTCTAAAATGTTATGACTTTAGGATGTATTCTCCATTAGTATCCTTATCTTTTCTCCCCTATCTGAGTTTGCTCCTTCTTCATGACTGTAATGTCCTCCCTGCTACCATCAACTCTGCCCACTCTCCCTTCTTTAAGGACTACATCAAACCTACTTCTTCATGAAGACTTCCCACAGGAAGTAACCTCATATCACTTTGTTGAGGATACTCTATAGATTCTTCTCTTTTGTGTTAATGTTTCAAAACGGAAAGGGGTATTTTATCTCTTCTACTAGGTTTGAGCTCATTGTATGCAGGGCCATAATTGTTTGTGTGTTCTACTGAGAATCATACAGAATGTCAAAGAGTAAGATTGCAAAATCCTAATCTTAGCCTTGATTTTTGATGCCATAGTCAAGTCCCCTCATTTGAAATATGAGAAAAGAAGGCTTGCCCCAAAGTCCCAGAGGTGGGATCATGAATCCAATGGTTTCTGCCAACAGATACTGCACTCTTTCCATTGTATTTTTTGGCACCCACTAATTTTTTTTTTTTTATTCAGAAAGTTTGAACTGAATTGAGAGAAGGGATTCTATGTTAGTCATATCTTGTATGCACTAGATAATCCATAAATATTTGTTACTTGATTAATGCTTTGACATTCTATTTCCCATCTCTATTCATTTGCATAGATTGTCCTCTGTGCCTGGAATGCTCCACCTTCTCACTTCCATTTTTTTGGAATCCATGGATCCGCTTCAAAATTCAGCTCAAATGCAGTCTCCTGCCAGAGGCTTTTCCTGCATTCCCCATTGTTCAATCATTTTCATTCAAAGTTTGTGTGCAATTTGTATTTATTTTGTTATTATCTGTTTATCCTTGCACATGTTTGCCCTCTAGTACAATGAAAATTTCTCAGGTTTTTTTTTTTTTTTTTTTTTAATCGTTGTGGCACATTGGATAGAGTGCTAGGTTTGGAATCAAGAAGAGTCATCTTTCCAAATTCAAATCAGGCCCTAGATAACTAGCTATGCAGCCCTGGGAAAGGTGCTTAATCTTTTTCTACCTCAGTTTTCTCCTCTGTAAAATAAGCTGAAAAAGGAAATGACGAACTATTCCATATCTTTACATACAACAACAACAAATGGGATCAAGAAGAGTCAGACATGAATGAAATGCCTGAACAAAATATCTATATCTATATCTATCTATCTATCTATCTATCTATCTATCTATCTATCTATATATCCCCAGCACCAAATTATGCCTGGTATAAAGTATAAATGCTTTCTGGATTGTCCCCAGAGAGAAGAGATCAATGGGGTTCTTGGGGTACAACTGCAAATCTAGGTTGCTCTGTTGGTAAGCTAAATGATTACCTGAGTATCTTGTTTCAGGAAGTGTCAGCTTCTTGGTTCTGCTAGTTTTCACATTCTTTCCTCTCCCCTCCTGCTTTCCCTCCTCCTCCCTTCCCCCATTTGGTGTAAATCTACTGAGGAACGCTGTTTCTCCTTGTGGTCACACAGTAACAGGCCACTAAACCTGCCAGTGCCATGAATTATGAGTTAGTCCCTGGAGTCCGAGTCTCTGATGTCCATGGAATGAGTTGTAGGGCTCCCGGGCTGCTGGGAGTTTTATTTATTTATTTGTTTGCTTTAGCATATTTTAATCTGATCATTAAACGGCAATCTGCCACCCATCCCCTACCCTGGCCATTCTCAGATGGAACAGATTTTTCATGGATAATGATACCTATAAACATTGATACTGACACACAGCTAGAAGTGAGCAGAATCAGCTGATTAGAAAGCAAATCTCCGATGGTAGCCTCCCCGCTCCTTGACCCAATTTCCTTGGCTGTATTTGGGGGTGGTGGGTGGGTTTGCACCCAGATGGCTCATCCCCTACTGGAGTTCAGGATAAAGGCCACATTGGCTGACTTGTCTTCCCGAAACCTTCCATACTGAGAAAAAGTCTGCCTTGGAGTCATCATTGACTGATTCTGTGTGTCCCATTGCTATGCATATAAACTGGATACTGCTCTGCATGCAGTATGATAGTAAAAGTGTCATGCGATGGGCCTTTATGTTACTGCCCAGGGAGAGAATTGTGTTGATAAATCAAAGGTAAAAAGGGTACCAGATGGTGCCAAGGGAGCCTCTCTTCACTAAGTTCTTGCTTCAGAACCAGTGTACCTCCACAATGGCATGTGGATCAATGGCCTTTGGAGGTAAATGGAGAGAAGCACATGGTATAGTGGAAGGGGCAGCATGACAACATGGAAATAATGACAGATTCAGTCATAGAATTATACACAGGAAATTAGTAGGTACCATAGAAGCCATTTGATGGCCCCTATTTTGACAGATTAGGAAATTGAAGCACAAATAGGTTAGTTGAATTTTCCAAGATCATCTAAATAATAAATGAAACAGGAAGGAATTAGGCCTAGATCCTCTGACATTAAACCCACTGTTTGTTAGAAGAGGATCTGGTTCAGATTCCAGGTTTCCTACTTACAGTTTGACCTTTAGTAAGTAACTCACTTTCTCTCCCTAAATCTCATTTTCTCTTCTGTAAGATGATTTGGTAGACTGTAGTTTGCAATGTGACCCAAATGACTACAACCCAGAACCTTGGTCATTAAAAGTTTCTGTACTTTCTTTCTTATGAAAGTTGTTGTTCAGTCAAATAATCATATCTAATTCTTTGTCAGTCCATTTTTTTTAATGAAGATATTATATTGGTGGGACAACTAGGTAGTGCAGTGGATAGAGTACCAGTCCTGAAGTCAGAGGACCTGAGTTCAAATTTGATCTAAAACACTTAACATTTCCTAGCTGTGTCCCTGGGCAAGTCACTTAACCCAAAATTGCCTCAGGAAAAAAAAAGATATATTGATTTGCCCTTACCTTCCCCAGAAAAGTGAGGCAAACAGGATTATGTGCCTTGCCCAGGATCACATGGCTAATAAGTGTCTGGGGTTGGATTTGAACTCATCTTCCTGACTCAATCAGGTGCTTAATCCACTTAATCACCTAGCTGCTCTATATCCTTTATCTACCACAATGAAGAAAAACAAAACACAGCCCCAAATAATAGAAAAAGATGAAATATGAGTAAATGAAAAACATATAAAGAGTCTCTAAGTAATAGCAAGTAGATATCTTACTTTGGGTCACTACTTTGACCAAAATATTAAGTGGGTCAAGAAATAAATCATGGAAACAAGAGTGTCTAAAAGGTGGAGAAATAAAAATAGTTTTAGGAGTGGTAGTCCAAGGAGAGGTAAAAGGACAGGAGATTATTATTTCATAGAGAAATTTCAAAATTATTTGTTGTAAAAGTAATATACTTGTGGGTGATGGAGGTGTTGCTCATCCTTCATTTTAGAAGAGGACAAATGATATCAGGAGTGTGATATCTTGATTTGAAAGTGAATCGTATTTAAGTGAGACAGAACTTTGCAAAGTTATCAACCTCACCCTCTCCTCCAGAGTCTTTTAGTCCAGTGGTCAGACCTAAATCAAGTTGATTGGTGATTACCCTGTATTCAGTAGAGGGTCATAGCATTTTTAAGCTAAGGCTTATCCCTGTCTCATTTTGTCTGAGGTCCATTCAATAATTAAAGGCTAGATAAGAACAGAGGCAAAAAGAATTGATGGCCTTGTTTGATGAAGAGATGAAGAATAAAGCCATTCCTGACATGAACTGATGCTAAGTGAAGTTAGCAGAACCAAGATAATATTGTACACAGTAACAACAAAATTATATGATGATCAACTATGATGGAGTTGGGTCTTTTTAGCAATGTGGTAATTCAAGACAATTCTAATAGACTTGTGATATAAAGTGCCATCTACAACCAGAGAGAGAACTATAGAAATGGAAGGTGAATCAAGTCATGTTTTGCTTACCTTTTTTGTTGATGTTTATTTGTTTGTGTTTTTTTTCTTTCTTATTTTTTCCCTTTTCATCTGATTTTTTTTTTGCACAACATGGCAAATGTGAAAACATATTTAACCTATATTAGATTGCTTGTTGAATTGGGGATTGGGGAAGGAAGGAGAGAAGGAGAAAAATTTGAAGCACAAGATTTTGCAAAGGAAAGGTTTAAAACTATCTTTGCATGTATTTGGAAAAATAAAATGCTATTAAAAAAAGAGTAAAGTCATTCCTATATGTGACTGATTGGGAGTGAAAATAAAGATCAGAGGTGGTTTAAGAACTGGGCTTTAAAGGAATTGAAAGTATACCGACACGTTAATAGAAGCACCAAAGTATAAAGGATGGAGACAAAAACAATGATCTTGTGGAAAGAGGAAGAATGACCTATAGGCTGGTGAATGAGTGCCATAGAGATCTAGATAGGATAACATCTGAATAGAATGATCTTCCAAGGAGAAGAGATTGCCAGCAAAGACTGGAAGGGTGCATGGCTGAAATTGGAAGTGGAAAAAAAAAGAAAAGAAAAATGTGTATTATTCATCTTAGTCCAATAGGTCTACAGTCATGAGAGAAGCCATGTCCAGTTCTAGAGACGATGACTACAGATGGGACGTTTCTGCAGGGAACTTTGTTTCCACAAGTATAAGATAGAAAAAGCATGAAGATTGAAAGTTCTGCTATAAGGATAATTTGTTACCAATAATACAGGGTTTCTTTAGAGCAAAATTGAAGAGGAGAGAAGAGTGGAATATGGGTATTGGAAGGGCAGGGATGACATGCATGGCTACCATGACATAGATATTAGTATCAGGGAAGGGGAACAACCAGCCATGTATTTTGTGACTGAATCATACTGATTCAAAGTAAAGGAAAAAGTTAGCTGGCTCTAAAACAGTAGATTTTCATGCGCTTCCTGGTAGTAAGGGTATGATTGATTTCATTGTCATTCCCTAAGCAGAAGGCAGAGAATAGGAAAGGGGTTTTTGAAGTCAGCAGTAGGGCAGATGTCCTTCATAGATGTTACTTGTTGACCTGTATCCATAAAGGGATATAGTCAAGGACTTCAGATCCCTGAAATATGGCAGCTTCAGTCACGATGAAAGGGTAGCAGCTGTCAAACTATGACCCAAAGTCAATATGCCAGACAACCTGCTCTGGAAAACAGAATCCTTAACTCTAGCCCTCACCCTAACCTAAATTCTGATTGATATTCTAATTAATCCAAACTCAAGCCCCAAACCTAATATCAAACCACATGTAAGGCAGTGAATGATTTGTTGATTATTTATAATCCGTCCTCAAATACTCTATACTGACATGCAAACAATCCTAGATTCTTAGAAGTTCTTCCAGTAGAGTAAAAGGGTTGGGAGATATGATCTGGCTGAAAAAGGCTTGAAGAGCTTGGATAGTCACGAGAGCACTAGTTTACCCAAATTTCTATCAACTCATCTCCAGAAGGTTGATAATAGGTGATAATATTTATGTTCCCAGAAACTTATGCAGTAATTGTGGGAGATCAGGAGGGATTGAATCGGCAATAGTGGAGGGAGTGCTCTGATGGATGAAGTCATGAAGTGTTACAATAACTGATAATAACATTGTTTCAGGTCATATCAAATACATGTATATATTGTTCCCTTATCTTGGATAGTCATTCCATCACCAAACTTATGGAAAGAGAATCCAGTTTAAAAATTCATGGAATCTAAGGCCTGAAAAATAGCCTAATTTATCATCAAATGGTCCATGCCTCAATCTTTCAGTAGAGTTTCACGCTAAGGCACTTTGGAGCATCTGCAAAGGCTATGATTATCATATGGATCAATTGTGGGTTAATGATTTCCAATAAACCACCAAATGTGGTATATTGAAAGGAGGAAACCTCAAGCAGAGATCACTATTCTGGGGAATAACTAGCCTACATTCTATCATTTTAAAAGCACATCTTCTCGGTGCTTTACAATTTCAATCTGTAAAATGGAGCTAACCGGATCTGCCATTAGTATTCTATGTTCCATGGGTTCAGAGATAATTTACAGGTGGATATAAAAGAATTCTTTGAAATTATGGTGGGAAAATTGTAATTGTTTGAAAATTCTGGTGGGAAGGTAGCTATTTCTTGGTGTGGGATGAGTGAATAGCTCAGTGGTAGTTCATCAAATCTATAGACTTGAATCTAGCATCTTGTAAGTTTTGGAACTGGAAATGACTTTAATCATTATTTCACCCCATGTACTTTGCAGATGGGGAAAATGAGGTCAAAACAAGGAAGTCACTTACCCAAGAATATACAGATTATATGTGTGGCAGGGTCAGAATTTGAACCCAGATCTTCTAATTTGACATGTTGATTCTTAATAGCAGATCTAAAATCTCTCCTTTTCCTTCTTATACATACACCCATTTCTCCTCCTCCCCCCTTTACCATTATCTTTGAGGTTTCATTAAACATTTCAGAGAAAGAATAATAAACCAAAGAGCCAGGCACCCAGAAGAAAAAAAAATACAGACCCCATTCCTTTCAGTCACTGCTCGCTGACTGCCTCATATCCCCCATGGATTTCTTGTCAATGACTATTCAATCTCAAGCCTGACCTTTCTATTCTAAATAACACTGCAATATCAGCCTGGCCCAGCCTGCAGCTTCTGCAGGAAATTAACTGTATCTGGCTCTCACAGGAGACCCAAGAAATCCCCTCAGTAACTGAGCCCAGACTGGTTTGGAGGAAAAAAAAACAACAAAAAACAGCCAGTATTATCTTCCTTCCATACACTCCTCCTAATACCCGTCTAAATATCACAGAGCTCCCAGCTGTTTAATTCTAATAAATACTCATCTATTCTCAAAACAGACAAATGTTAGGTCTCAGGTGGGCCCCATGCCTTTCGTGTGGCAAAAAGAAAGGGGAAAAAAAGGAAGAAAAAAGAGAGACCCACAGCCAGCTTTAAATTTCCATTCATGGAAAATGCCAGTTTCTGAAAACAGCTGACAGTTCCCTTTCGGTCAGAGACAGAGATGACTTTTCCTGGATATCACTGGAGAGCCAGCTCTGGCTCCTTATATTCATCCCTAACTTCTGCTCCATATATCCTGGAGATTGAGATGTGATACCACAAAGTGAGCATGCTTTAGGGTGGTCTTTTAGAACGCATGAAGAAGTTAGGTATTACCTTTTTGTCCAGGGAATTTTCCTCATCAACTCCCATTCAGTCAATCAATAGCATTTATTAAGCACCTATTTATTTCTATGCACTGAGAGAAGTTCTAGACATAGAGAAAGTCAAAAGCCTGTTCTCAAGGCACTCACAGCTAAATGAGGAGCACAATGTGCAGATAATTGGGTACAAACAATATATATACAGAATAAATTGGAGATAACCAGCACAGGAAAGGCACCAGCATTAAGGGATGTGAGAGAAATATTTTTGTCGAAGTCCTATTTAAGGAAAATCTTTCTAAAATGAGAGTTGTACCAAAGCACAATTGGTTACATTGGCCAGTGACTTGTTATTCCTTCCTGCAGGTTTTTAAGGGTGGAGGCTGAGAAGGGGATTTGGAGTGGGGATCCTTATTCAGGCATGGGTTGGATTAGATGGATATTGAGTGATCTAGTAAATAGAGTGTTAAACTTAAAGTAAAAAAGACTTGAGTTCAAATTCTGATTCAGATAATTGTAGATTCCTGGTCAAGTCGTTCAGATTTTGTTTAGTTTGTAATCTATAAAGCAGAGATAATATTAGTATTGTTACCTTTCTCATGTGATTGCTGTTAAAATAAGTGGAAAAATTTCTAAACCTTAAATCACTATAAAGTGCAAGTCATTATTATTCTTTCAAACTTTGAGACTCTGCAATTCTGTAAATTACTTGTCTTTAAAGGGCAGATGTAATGAGGAGGCAGTATAATGGAGGAGGCAATGAAAATAACCCCGTGCATCAGGAGATGTAGATACTCTTTCTAGCTCTTTCACTAAATAAGTATGTGACTTTAGGCAAGTCCCTGGTCTCAGTTTCTTTATCAGTAAAATTTGAGAGTTAGACTGAGTGATCTTTTTAAGTTTCAGATTTATAAATAGTTGGGAGGGCACAGTAATGCCACAAGTTCTGTGTATGTGAAAATGTGGAACTAAAAGTAATCCTAGGGAAAAATTCTACCCAAGCAGCATGCACATGGTTCTGCTACAGTGGGAATCCAGAAATTGGACTCCCTCTTTTCTCTAGTCATACTTCTTTTGCAATTAACATAGTTATTGGTGTTAAATATAAGAGAAGGATTGTAAATTTTATGACATTTTTGCTAGGGGGATGTGAGATTTTTTGGCACAAATATCGATGGAATTTTCATGACCTGTGTCTCATCTATCTTTGTGGATAGTCACAACTAATTGAGAACAAATGGTTGTTTCTACAGAGACTCAGAGATAATGTGTTATCCATTATTTTCTGGGTTCCTGGTGTGTCTGTTGCATAACTTGATTAGTGTCTTTAGCCCTAGCCAAGTGACACTCAGTTGGGGACATCACCTATTTAGCCTTGATGCCTAGGGATATCTTTGATCATTGGAGCAGTCTCATCAAGCCCTTGATAAATCAAGTGACAACTCTTTGTAAACCTGATGATCAGGCTCCAAGATGATAGCAATTAATCACTTAAATCATAGTTTTAGGGGTTAAAAAGAACTCAGAAGTCATCTGGCCCAATCCCTTCATTTTACATATGAGGAAACTGAGGCAAGGAAAGATTAAATAAATTGCCTAAGGTCACACAGGTATTGTGATAAAGCTAGTTCTTGTAATCAGGGCCTCTGGCTCCAAATACTTTTTCCCATTATACCATAAATAGTATGCTTACTTCAATTGTTACATTTAATTGTTCCTGAATGCATATAATCCCTGTAAGGGGAGGTAGAGACTGAGGCTGGTGAATTAATTGAGTTTGAGAGTTTTGATTTGTAGTAAGGCTAGTTTTGCATTGTCACACACCAAGTACTGAGCTTTTGGCAAGGGGAGAGGGATGGAGGACCATTCTGTCCAGAAAGGGATGAATGGACCTAGTTTGGAAACAGATCCCCATCATTGCTGCCCCATCGATAGTGGCATGGCATATTCCTGACGCACTTTGAGTCTGAATGAGCTTAGGAGAGCCAGTCTCAATAAATAAATATCCCAATACATATATTTATTGTTCATCTACTAAGATAATATTTCAAACTATGATCTATGAGTTACTGGTGCTGAATATGACTATTTGAGGTAGTTCAATGTCTTATAAGTACAAATGCCAATGGATGTGTTTCTGACATAAATTTAAATATTTTTATATATCAAGATCCCATTTATTTTTCAAAGCTTATTTTAGTTGATAAATAGAAACAGGTGGGGAGAAATGGTGTCACAGTCCACCTGCACCCAAATGACCATCACCAGGCATGTCTTTCACAAAGAGGGGTATTAAAATAAATATTGGGAGGATCAGTAGAATAGCTTTAATCTAAACTTATGACATATAGCCCCGCTGTCCTAATAACTCATTTGATATGTTCTTTCTGGGTTCTAGAGGAACACAAGATCTGATTGCAAGCCCCTGAAGACACTCAGATGAATTCTGGAATTCCAAGGCACACTGACATCCAGAGATGATTCTCTGTACCAGATCAGCTCCAAGAAAGCATTGATGACTCAAAATGGTTAAGCCCATACTAAAATTTTTATGAAAATAATGGTTATTTTCTTATTTTCTTTGTTATTGATTTTCTTTTTGCTTCTAAACCTTCTCCT
>JAJPUD010023164.1:0-10668 GCA_023553655.1 Myrmecobius fasciatus | reverse complement strand
ATTGTTGTTGTTGCTAGGATTATGATTATGGTTATAATCCTATTTTTTTCCTTTTTCAAATCCTTCCTTCCTAGACATTTTCAATTTAGTTGAAAAATTCTCTCCTATGGAAAGCATTATTGGCTTATTTCACTGCCAACCATGACACTGCTTTTTCTTCCACACTATTCAGGCTTACCTTTGCTTCTGTTTATGTGTTGAAAAATTGTATCCTACCACTTTCATTCTTGGAAGAAGGAATTAAGATAGCAAGAGTAGGTTTGCATATGTGGAATAATACTTCTTTGTTTTTGCTTACAAAGACCTCCATCTAACTGCCATCATCTCATTTAAAATAAAATGGAATTGTGATTTCGTCACAGTGCAGTTCATGAAAGTGAAAGGGATCTACTTCAAACCTACTGGCATAAACAAAGACTGATTATAGGTTTTAAGCAAAAAGCTAGTAGAGAGCACATAACATCTCTCACTTTTGTGTCACCTTTAGCCTGCAGATACAAGCAGATCATCTATTGCTGATAGTTGTAAATAATTTACCTTGAATGTATTTACTAAAATAGCTAGTACCAACAGTGAGGACATGTGTGGAACCTGTGACAATGTACAGCTTTAGGGTAAAGACTTATTCCTTTCCCCTTTGTATGTATTAACCTGCTTTCTTGCCTTATCTTATGCTTTCCTTTGACTTGGTGAAAGTCTTTTGCATTTAGGTACACTGCCTTACTCCAGGCATTCACTGCCCTAGTGGTGAATTATTTTAAATATATTGATAAGTGCTAATCAACAAAGGCTATTGAAGCATTGAATTTTTGGAGTTGGAAGGGATCTTAGAAATAAACTAATCCATTATATTTTTTTTTAACAAATGACAAACATGAAACTGATAGAGAAGACTTTACTTATGCAAGCTCACACAACTGTCAAGTGGAAGATCTGTAACTGGAAAACAGATTTCCTGATTCCAAATTTAGCATTACTCTATCTGCAACTGCACAAATTCACATGGGTTCTCAACAACGTGTACCAGAGACTAAGTTGAAAGCCACACACAATCAGTAGACAATTCTCCAGGTTGTTCTAGGGCACATTTTCTTCAACCTAACAAGATTTCATCTTTTCATTTCATTAAACAGAAATATTGACTCTTCCAATTAGATTGTAAACTAACTACTTGAGGATAGTTGCTGTCTTTTGCCTCTTTTTGTACCCCAATGTCTAAAACAATACCTGACACATAGTAAGTGCTCAATAATTAATAGTTGCTTCAGTGGCTATGCAATTAAAAGATGATATAGAAAACTATTCTTCCTTAGTTAATACAGCTATTTGGGGAGGAAGAGGAGCATCAATGAAAACTGGTGCAGAATTATTGGTTCTCTAAATGTCTTTTCTTCTTCTCTCTTCCCTCCCCATCCCTGTAATCTCTCTTTTTAGTTCGTCCACACATTGCTCAAACAATGACTTGATATAAATTCCATCTAAAGACTTGTTCCTGCTTTAGACTAATCTGATCTGGTCATGGATGGGAAAGATAGAAGAAATCAAATCTCAATAGTTCTCTAACTTTTATTTAAGTTTGCCTTACTCTGATCTTTTTTAAATAGACAAATAGATTTAGATCTAAAAGGACCTTAAAAAATATCTAGTCCAGATTTTTATAAATCATTTTATAAATGAAGATCCACCATGGAAGTAGAAGTGATGCATTTAAGATTCTATAACTGTAAAGCACTAAAATTAGAACTAGAACCAGTTGATCTCATTTCTATTCTGCTTCTTTTTCCATGCTAACCCCACCATATCTTTCTTATAATCTCTACTCAAGACTGGGAATTGACTCTGGTGGGTGGATTTCCTTAGGGCTGCCTGATTCTCCTGGCTAAGATCCTATCTGTAAATAATAAGGAGCCATTGGTTATGGCTAATTCTCCTATATATTCAAACATATTCTTGAGTTTGAATATTCATAATCTAACTACTCAGGTGGTCTTTTAGCATTAAACTTTCCCCTCAGATTTTTCTTATTTATGGGTATTTTCCTTATGCTGAGTTCCCAGCCCTGAGCCAGGATTAGTGAATTATTCTTTTTCTTCCTAACAGTGCTATATCTTCCTAAATTAATATCCTAGGTTAATATCCTCTGCTTTGATCATGACTTACAATATTTACATCTTTCATCTCCTTTCCCTTCGGGGGAGCACCAGGTCACTGGAAAGACTGCTGGATTCAGAATTGGTAGAAATTTATTTTGAATATGATTTCTGATACTTCTTAGCTCTTTGACCAGATGAATGTATTTAATCTTTGATCCTCAATTTCTTTATACATAAAATGGGGATAATATATGCAGTACTTATTTCACAGAATTTTTATGAGCATTAAACAACATTCTGTATTGAAAGTAATTTATAAATCTTACAGGATCACATAAAGTCAGTTATTATCATTGTTATAATAGGGGAGGAAATTATTGCAATTCACCAAATGGAGTTCACACAGAAATATCCATAGGACCAGTATATATACTCATTATTCTTTTACATTCTTTTATATTATATCTTTTACATTCTTTGAACTCTTGTACAGTTGGATAAAATAGTTGATTTAAGTAATTGAATAAAAGTATTGAGATCTGTTTATCTGCTATGCATGCAATGAAACAGGAATAATATGTGCCTCATCCTATTTTCATATAATCTGGATTTTTTATCAGGTCTTTTAATTTGGAAATGTATTTTATTCCAGGCAGAATTCGGATTGAATATTTGGCATGGTAGTAGCTTAGCTGCAAAGGAGACCAAAAGATTTGAATTATGGTTCCAACTTTGCCACTGGATAATTGGATTGATTTAGGCAAATTATTTCAACATTGCTGGTCTCAATTTCTTTACTTATAAAATTAAATTTTGTGTTGGATGATATTTAAAGATTCATTCAGCTCTGAAAATGCATAAGGAAGATTTCAAGTGAATTAGCATTTTATTAAAATCATAATGCCTACTGATTGATAGGATTTGTAAGGTGGGAAGCAAGTGGGCATAGTGCTTAGTGGCATAGTGGGAAGCAAGTAGAGTCTTGGAGTCTGGTGTTATTCAATTTTTTCTTTGTCTCAGTTTCTTCATCTGTGAAATGGAGATAAAAATATAATCTACCTCCCAGGGTTGTTGTGAAGATCAAATGAGATCATACTCATAAAGTGATTATCATAGTATTTGGCACAAAGTAAATGCCATAAAATGGTTATTGTTACTGTTTTCATTTTAAAGTTATATATCAATAGCTGTATGCAACATCTGATTATAAACCATATTTCACTTTACAATTATTCTCTGATTCCAGTACAATTTATTACACAACTTTTAAAGGATCTTTGATGATTAGTATTGATAGTATGGGAATTTGTTCACTACTGGTTTAGAAGAATTTTTAGTCCTATTTGATTTCTTAAGTATAGGTCTTATTCATCCATTATTCCTTATAAAATACAAATTGTAGTATATTAAACCCCTATTTTTTTAATCTAGTTTGACTCCTTGGCTCTAGTCTCTTAAAACCTGAAACTCAGACATTTTTTTTTTTTCTGTGCAGCACAGTACCTCAATGAAGACCTTGTGAAGTTTAAGTTTTGACCAGCTTTTACTTTGCAAACTATTTCTTCCCTCTTTCTAGTTCATTGACCTATTTACTTTGTTCCAGATAACTTGTGTTATTGTCCTCACTATGAGTTCACATTGGACCCCTCTTGCTGACCTGCTTCCCTCCATACTCCATTCATTCCCTAAGTACTTTAGGGTTTACTCAGTATTGTGCTTTTTATCTAAAGGCTTTTTCCAAGGGCTAGATTGAATAAGGTCAGCATATCACCATTATCAGTGGCCAAATTCTAAATCTTTGGGTCTGTCTTGCTTTGCCCTCCCAAAATCTGTCCCTCTTCCTTGCTCTTTCCTGTCTATCTGGCTTCCAACCCACAACTTACCCTGATATTCACTCATTTCATATGTCCTGGCTTGGCCTTGCCTGTCTGCTTCTGACTCACAGCCTCATTCTATGTGATATCTATTAGATGTTTCAAGCCTTATTCCTATTTTCCAAGTCCTCATGCCACATCTGATGCTGCTGATACTCTTCCCTAATGCAGAATAAATCATAAAACAAAAACAAAAACAAAACAAGAAACAAAACCCCAAAACAATACATACACAAACATACACACACATAGCTTAACTGAACTAGTATGCCAGTGTTTTTAAATAGAAATGCTTTTCCCTTATAGATTTTTAAATTTTTCAAGTATTTCTTGTTTGTTGTTGTTTTTGTGGCCATTTTCATGCTCTATTTTCTTTTGCATAATTCTCTAGACCACTCAGTTCAGTTCTTATCCTGGGGTTTTCATTATATCTAGCCCTAACTCAGACCCACTATGCTACTCTTGAAGCATCTTTCTTTCCATGCTGCTTGTTCTATATCCTTTGATTCCTTGTTTTCTATAGTCTCTTGGAAGAATGATGTAGCTGGCACTATCAGTCCTGGAAAAAAAGGGATCAAGCAGTTAATTTCTGGCTAGGATTCCCCTACCCTCCCTGTGAATTTCCAAATCAAAATATCCCTCCCTGTCTTTACTCCAGTATACTTATGGTTTATTTATTCATTCATTCATTCATTCATTCATTTATTTATTTATTTATTTATTTATTCATTCATTCATTCATTTATTTATTTATTTTTGTTTATTTATTTATTTATTTTTAAGTTCTGTGAAGGCAGGAACTATCTTTTTTGTTGTTGTTTTTTTTTATATGTATGCATTTTTCTATCTTTAGTGTCTACCACAATATCTAGCACATGAAAAAGGCTAAATAGATATTTTTTCACCACTGTGTATATTTCTTAGTATACACACATGTACACATCAATATAGTATTTTCTTTTGCTATGGCCATGAATAATTTATTAAAAAAACAGTCCAGTCTTCTACTAATTAACCATACTCAATTTAGACCCTGGGATATAGACATATTTCATTCATAGGGCCATATTTGAAACCTTTTTATCTGGGGGTCAGTCAATAAATAAATAAATAATGATTTATTAAGCACCTATTATATACTGGATACTTTTGCTAAGCTCTGGAAATACAAAAACATGCAAACAGGAATCATTGTCTCAAGGAGCATGCATTCTAATAAAGGAGATAACATGCAAAAACTATGTACAAACAAGATTTTCACAGTATAAATTAGAGATAATGAAAAGAGAAAAGACACTGACTTTAGAAAGAATTAGAAAAGGTTTCTTGGAGAATTTTAGTGTTATGACAGAAATGATTATTAATAATCAATGATTTGGGGAGATCCAGCATTTCCCCTTTGTTCTATAGTCTTCATTTCAATGGTTAGTTCTTGAAAGGACATTACTAATAATGACATTGGATTCACTTTCGTAACAATCTTGTTTAGACCCCACTTAGGTAGGAAAACCCATTGTGCTCTATTCAGATTAGGGTAAGGATTGATTGCAAGGCTACAAGAAATTTAGAAGTAAATGATATAATCAAAGTTCATTAGAATAGGTCCAGCCCATCATTGTAATCTTCATTCTCTCTCACTAGTTGATATCCAATCAGAGTTGATTGCCACTTTCTGGAACACTCACTTTTACAAGGGTATATAAGCCATGAACCTGCTGTCATTCAAGAATGCCACTGACTTCTTTAATTTAAATGTTAGCATTATTAATAAAACAAATGATTACCCAGAAATTATGTCTCTTTAACTTTTTAAATGCTCTAATTATCTGGGACTTAAAGGAAGACAGGAAAGTCAGGATGTAAATATGAGGGAGGAGAGAATTCCATACATGGAAGAAAGCCTGGGAAATTGAAAATTCAAAAGATAGACTGTGGGTCCAAGCAAGACATCTTTAAAGAATGCAGAATTAATATACCAAACCTAAAACTATATTATAAAGCAACCGTCATCAAAAACCATTTGTTATTGGTTAAAAATAGAGTGGTGGATCAGAGGAATAGATTTGATACACACAACACAATAATCAAGGCCTACAGTAATCTAATATTTGATAAACCCCCAAACTCCAGCTTCTAGAATAAGAAATCACTATTTGAAAAAAATTGCTGGGAAAACTGGAAAATAATATGTCAGAAATTCAGTATAGACCTACATCTCACACCCTATAATAAAATAATGTGAAAATGGGTAAATGATTTGGGCATAAAGGATAATATTACAAATTAAGAGAGTAAAGGATAATTTACCTATCAGATCTTTGGAGAAGGGAAGAATTTATTATGAGCACAGAAGTACTAGAGAATAATATGAAAGGCAAAATAGACAACTTTGATTAAATTAAAACATTGTTGCACAAACAAAATCAATAGAAACAAGATTAAAAGGGAAGTTCAAAGTTGGGAAAATAAAGCCAGTGTTTCTGATAAAGGGCTCATTTCCAAAATATATAGAGAGCTGTGTTAAATTTATAAAATTACAAGTCATTCACAAATTGATAAATGGTCAAAGAATACGAACAGACAAATTTACAGATGGTGAAATTAAAGTCATCTATAGCAATATGAAAAACTGTTCTAAATCACTATTGATTAGAGAAATGCAATTTAAAACTCTGAGGTAACAACTCATATCTCTGGGACACTAATTGGTTGGTGGAGTTGTGAAATGATACAACCAGTTCTGGAGTTTACATACCCTTTGATCCAGAAGTGCCATTTCTGGGTCAAAGGAAATCATAAAGGAAGGAAAAGGACCCACATGTACAAAAATGTTTGTAGCAGCTTTTTTGTGGTAGCAAAGAATTGGAAAATGAATAGATGCCCATCAAGTGGGGAATGGCTGAATAAGTTGTGGTATATGAAAGTAATGGAATATTATTGTTCTATGAAAATGATGAACAAGCTGATTTTAGAAAGAGCTGGAAAGATTTGCACAAACTAAGGAAAGGAGATGAGTGTTATATAAAGCTTTGATCTCATTAGTTTTGGCTCTAAGAGGGAATTATTTAATCATTCAGTTGGATATATAAATTTATCTACTTCTATAAAGAAGAAGAAAGAGGAAAATAAAAGGGAGGGATAGAATAGAAGGGAGGACAGAAACATTAGGGAAAATGATAAGAGAATGGGGAAAGGGTTGATAGAAGACAAAGTAATGAGCGGAGTGGGTTAAAAAACTAGAAAACGGAGAGGGGTGATAGGAGACAAGATAGTAGATGGAGTGGGTAAAAAAAAACTCACAGGACTAAGAATGGGGTGGAAAGAGAACAAAGGCATTTACAGAGGATAAAATAAGATGGAGGGAAATACAGAGCTGGTGATCATAAATGTGAATCTAACTGGGATGAACTCTCCCATAAAACTGAAGCAAATAGCACAGAGGATTAAAAATCAGAATCCTACAATATGTTGTTTACAAAAAACATATTTAACACAGAAAGACACATACAGAATAAAGGGAAAAAGTTGGAACAGAATTTATTATGCTTCAGCTGAAGTAAAAACAACAACAACAACAACAACAACAACAACAGAACAGAGATAACAATTCTGACCTCAGATAAAGCAAAAGTAAAAATAGATTTTATTAAGAGATAAAGAAGGAAAGTACATTTTGATAAAGGATACCATAAATAATGAAGTAGTATAAATACTAAATGTGTAAAATCAAATGGTAGAGCAGGCAAATACTTAGAGAAGATTTTAAGCCAGTTGTAGGAAAAAACAGACAGCAAAAATATTCTCGTGGAGTATCTCAACCTTCCCCTCTCAGAAACAGACAAATATCACCACAAAATAAACAAGAAAAAAAAACTAAGGAAGTTAATAGAATCATAAGAAACCTAGATATGTTATATCTCTGGAACAATCAAAAGGGACAGAAAGGAATACTCCTTTTTCTCAGTAGTACATAACACCTGCACAGAAATTGATCATATATTAGCTGACAAAATCCTAACATTCCAATGCAAAAAGGCAGAAATAGTAAATTTCCTTTTCAGACCACAATGCAATAAAAATTATATTCAGTAAAGGGTCAGGGAAAGATAGGCTAAAAACCAATTGGAAATGAAATAATCTAATTCTAAAGAATGAATAGGTCAAACAACAAATCACAGAAACAATCCATAATTTCATTCAAGAAAATGACAATAATGAGACAACATACTAAAATTTCTGGGATGCAACCAAAGCAACTCTTAGGAAAAAATTTATATCTCCAAATAGCTACATAAATGGAGTAAGAGGAGATCAATGAAATGGGCATGCAACTAAAAAAGCCAGAAAAAGAACAAATTAAAAAATCTCCAATTGAATACCAAATTAGAAATTCTGAAACTCAAAGGACAGATTAATAAAATAGACATTAAGAAAAATATTAGCAAGGACATTACAACTTATTGGCAAGAAATAGATTATGAACAAGGGGAATTTATACTGGGAATGCAGGGTTGGTTCAATATCAGGAAAACTATTAACATAATCAAATATATCAAAAACAAAACTAACAGAAATTGTATGATAATTTCAATAGATGAAGAAAAAGCTTTTGACAAAGTACAGCACTCATTCCTATTAAAAACAAAAGAGAGCATGGGTATAAAGGGAGCTTTCCTTAAAATGATAAACAGTATCTATCTAAAACCTACAGCAAGCATTGTTTGTAATGGAGACAAGTTGGACGTATTCCCAATAAGATCAGGGGTGAAAAAAGGATGTCCATTATCACACTATTATTCAAAATTATACTAGAAATGTTGTTTAACAATAAGAAAGAAAAAAATGAAGGAATTAAAAGAGGTAATGAGGAAATAAAACTACACTCTTTTTGCAGATTATATAATGATGTATACTTAGGGAATCCTAGAAAATCATCCTAAAACCTACTGGAAACAATTCACAGCAGCTTTAGCAAAGTTGCAGGATATAAAATGAACCCACACAAGTCATCAGCATTTCTATATATTACTTACACAATACTTCAGTAATAGATAGAAAGTGAAATTCCATTTAAAATCGTGGTAGACAAAATAAAATACTTGGGGATCTACCTGTCAAGACAAACACAAGAACTATATGAACACAGATACAAAACACTTCTCACACAAATAAAATCAGATCTAAACTATTGGGGAAATATCAATTTTTCATAGTTGGGACAAGCTAATATAATAAAAATGACAATCCTGCCTAAGTCAGTCTATGTGTTCAGTGCCATACCAATCAAACTACCAAAACATTATTTAGATAACTAGAAAAAAATATTAATGAAATTCATCTGAAAGTACAAAAGGTCAAGAATATCAAGAGAATTATTGAATAAATAAAAAGAATGGTGGCTTATCAGTAGCAAACCTAAAAACTATATTATAAAGTAGCAGTCATCAAAACCATTTGGTCCTGGCTAAGTAAAAGAGTGTGGATCAGTGGAATAGATTAAATATACATGGCACAATAATCAAGGCCCATAGCAATCTAATATTTCATAAAACCCTAAACTCCAGATTCAGGAATAGGAACTCCCTATTTCACAAAAATTGCTGGGAAAACTGGAAAATAATGTCAGAAATTATGTATAGACTTGCATATCATATCCCATACCAAAATAAGATCAAAATGAGTACATGATTTAGGCATAAAGGATGATACCATAAATAAATTAGAAGAATAAGGGATAATTTATTTTAGGGGAAGGGAGGAATTTATGATCAAAGAACTAGAGAACATTATGAAAGTAAAATGGACAACTTTGATTATATTAAATTTAAGAGTTTTTGCACAAAACAGAAACAAGATTAAAAGGAAAATACAAAGCTGGGGAAAAATCTTTACAGTCAGTGTTTCTGATAAAGGTTTCATTTTTAACATATATAAAGAATGGTGTTAAATTTATAAGAATGCAAGTCTTCCTCAATTGATAAATGGTAAAAGAATATATACAGAGAATTTTCAAATGATGGAACTAAAGTCACCTATTTTATTTGAGAAAATGCTCTAAGTCCTTATTTACCTCACACTTCTCAGATTCGCTAAGATGACAGGAAAAGATAATGATAAATGTGGGGAGGATATGGGAAAACTGGGACACCAATACATTGTTGGTGGACTTGTGAAATGATCCAACCATTCTGTACAGCAATCTGGAACTAAATCCAAAGGGCTGTAAAATTGTGTATATCCTTTGACCCAGTATTGCCATTACTGGTTCTGTATTACAAAAGAATTACAAAGGAGGAAAAAGGATGCACATGAGCAAAAAATTTGCAGCCATTCTTTTTGTGGTAGCAAAGAATTGGAAAATTAGTAGATTCCCATCGATTGGGAAATGGCTGAAAAAGTTGTGCTATATGAAGGTAATGGAATATTATTGTTCTATAAAAAAATTATGAACAAGCTGATTTCAGAAAGGCCTGGAAAGATTTACATAAATAGGTGCTGAGAAAATCAAACAGTACCAGGAATACATTGCACACAATAACAGCAAGAATGTGTATTGATCAACTATGAAAGACTTGTTCTTCTCAGCAGGTCAGTGATTTAAAGCAGTTCCAAAAGACTGTCAAGAAAATGTCATCTACATTTAGAAAAAGAACTAGAGAGATTGAATGTAAATCAATATAGGCTGTGTTCACTTCTTTTTT
>JAJPUD010023163.1:1225-16110 GCA_023553655.1 Myrmecobius fasciatus | reverse complement strand
CATTCTCCAATTGATGGGCATCTTTTCAATTTCCAGTTTCTTGCCACTACAAAAAGGGCTGCCACAAACATTTTTGCACATGTGGGTCCCTTTCCCTCCTTTAAAATCTCTTTGGGATATAGGCCCAGTAGAAACACTGCTGGGTCAAAGGGTATGCACTGTTTGATAACTTTTTGAGCATAGCTCCAAATTGCTCTCCAGAATGGTTGGATCTGTTCACAGTTCCACCAACAATGTATCAGGGTCCCAGTTTTCCCACATCCCCTCCAACAGTTATCATTATCATTTCCTGTCATTTTAGCCAAGATTGACATTTTTTCTGGTATTTATATGTAATATTCCATCTCCTTTTTCCCTGGTTTTGTGCTTACTGACTTCTTCCCAAACCTCTCCCTGCCCAGTCTGGAATACATTTACTCCTCATCTCTGAAACTTCACATTTATTTTGAATATTCTTATACACATACATATTGCTTCCATTCCTGTTCTGTCCCCTATAAAGGCAAGAGTTGTATCAATTTTGTCTTTGTTTCCCCAGCACCTAGCATTTAGTAGGTGCTTGAGAGAATGCTTGGTTGACAGATGACAGCTGTGAAAATTCTTTTTTTGTTTGTTTTAATTTTTTTTATTTATAAAGCTTTTTTATTTTCAAAACATATGCATGGATAATTTGACATTGACCCTTGCATAGCCTTGTGTTTCAGATTTTCTCCTCTTTCCCCTACCTCCTCCCCTAGATAGCAAGCAATCCAATATATGTTAAACATGTTAAAATATATGTTAAATCCAATATGTATAAACATATTTATATAATTCTCTTGCTGCACAAGAAAAATCAGATCAAAAAAAAGAAAGTAAATGAGTAAGAAAACAATTTGCAAGCAAACAACAACAAAAAGAGTGAAAATGTTATGTTGTGATCCACATTCAGTGTTCACAGTTCTCTCTGTGTGTAGATGGCTCTCTTCATTACAAGGTCATTGGAACTGGCATTAGTCATTTCATTGTTGGAAAGAGTCACATTCATCAGAATTGATTGTCCAATAATATTGATATTGCCATGTACAATGATCTCCTGGTTCTGCTGATTTTACTTAACATCAGTTCATGCTAGTCTCTCCAGGTCTCTAAAATCATCTTGTTGGTAGTTTCTTACAGAACAATAATATTCCATAACATTCATATGCCATAACTTATTCAGCCATTCTCCAACTGATGGGCATCCGTTCAGTTTCCAGTTTCTTGCCACTACAAAAAGGGCTGCAACAAACATTCTTGCACATGTGGGCTCCTTTCTTTCCTTTAAGATCTCTTTGGGATATAGATTCAATAAAACACTGCTGGATCAAAGGATATGCACAGTTTGATAACTTTTTGAACATAGTTCCAAATTGCTCTCCAGAAAGACTGTTCACAGTTCTACTAACAATGTTATTAGTGTCCCAGTTTTCCCACATCCACTCCAATATTTGTCATTATCTTTTCCTGTCATCTTAGCCAATCTGAGAGGTGTGTAGTGGTATTTCAGAGTTGTCTTAATTTACATTTCTCTGATCAATATTGATTTAGAGCACCTTCTCATATGATTAAAAATAATTTTAATTTCTTCATCTGAAAATTGTCTGATCAGATCCTTTGGCCATTTATCAATTGGAAAATGGCTTGAGTTCTTATAAATTTGAGTCAGTTCTCTATATATTTTAGAAATGAGGCCTTTATCAGAACCCTTAAATGTAAAAATGATTTCCCAATTTATTGCTTCCCTTCTGATCTTGTCTGCATTAATTTTGTTTGTACAATTTTTTTTACCTTAATATAATCAAAATTATCTATCTGGTGTTCAATTATGAGTTCCATTTCTTCTTTAGACCCAAATATCTTCCTTCTCCACAGAACTGATAGGTAAACTATCCTATATTCTTCTAATTTGCTTATAATATCACTCTTTGTCTAAATCATGATCCATTAGATCTTATCTTGGTATGAGGTGTTAGATGTGAGTCAAGCCCTAATTTCTTCCATACTAGTTTCCAATTTTCCCAGAAGTTTTGTCAAATAGTGAGTTCTTATCCCAAATTCTGGAGTCTTTGGGTTTGTCAAAGACTAAATTGCTATAGTTATTGACTGTTTTGTCCTGTGATTCTAACCTATTCCACTGATCAACTTCTCTATTCTTAGTCAGTATCAAATGGTTTTGATGACTGCTGCTTTATAATATAGTTTTAGGTCTGGCCAACTGTGAAAATTCTTGACAGACAATCTCCAAACTCTCCCAGTTCTACCATGTTATGTTCTGTGTTTCATCGTCTCTTCTGGTGACAATGCTCTGTGTTAAACAATTCTTAAGATGTCATGTTCCAAGGGCAGCTGGGTTGTACAATGGATAGAGCCCTGAACCTGGAGTCAGGAAAACTTATCTTCCTGAGTTTAACTGGCCTCAGACACGTACGAGCCGTATGACCTTGGATAAGTCGCTTCACCCTGTTTGCCTCAGTTTCCTCATCTATAAAATGAGATAGAGAAGGAAATTACAAATCAGAGACTGACTGAACAACAATATTCTATGTTCTAATCTCACAACAACAAAAAGTCATTGAGAAGTAAGGTCTTAATTTCTCTATAAATACGTGCTATAATAGTCTGCTGAGTTCTTTTCATGGAGCCATGAGTAGCAGTTTTGGCAAGGACAAACAACACAAAATTTACATGGACAAAGAACCCAAAAATGCCCTCATATCTTTTAATAACTTCATTTGTGAGTGGAGAGTGGAAGATGGAAAAGGCCAAGAGAGAAATCCTAGAAATGTCAGGATACAGTGACCCAAAGGAGAATAAACTCTGGGATGTTGTTCAACAGGTAGGAGTCAGAAAACCTATTGTGCCTGACCCCACCCCCTGAAAGGCAATCTCTGGAGGCTTCTGCTTCTGGGGAAAGGAGCAGAGCTGGGCAGGACTGGGCTGGGCTGGGGAGGAGTTCATCTGGGGCATGGCTGTAAGGGGAAAGAAACTTCTTGTTCTACTTAATTCTTGCCTTTTTGGCATCCTAGGACAAAGATCCATTCTTTCTGTTCTAGTTATACCTCTGTTCTTCTGCTTCTAACATTAAGATCTACAAAAGGTTTATATAAAGGTACTTAATCAAAGGGGAGGCAGCCAGAGAGAGTGACAAAATTCACCTTTTTCTCAGAGGACTGTCTCTGCTTAGAACCATTTACTCAGCACCTAAGAGCTTGTTTTACAGGATCTTTTAATAACCACCAGCTCTTATGTATCTGTGCAGAAACTCAGCGGGCTGGCAAGAAACCAGGGCTTTGGTACAAAAGTGTGACAACACTGTCTGGAGTCTGAGATTCCTTTTTATTATTTGAAAAATAGCATGATGCAATAACCTCTGTGTAGTTTGCTGACTTCAATTACAGAAGGGAGAAGCAAAGTTCAAGGGGATGTTATTGATCTTAGGGTATCTCTTCATAGAAGGCTATGAAAAATAGAGGGAATTAGATCAGAATTTGTTCACCTTCTAAAAGAAAAAAAATCCCCTTTGTGCCTCTCTGCCCAAGACCAGCACACAGAGTTTTTATGCCTTTTTTAGGAACAGAAGCTTAAACTTGTATGTGTGCAGAACTTGGGACAAATCATTTAAACCCTGGCTTATTTTATTATTTATTATATTTATTTATTGTTTATTTATTATTTTATTATTTATTTATTATATATATTTATTATTAAACCCTTGCTAAAATTAAGGATTTAGATTTTCATCTATAAATTAGGGCATTGTTTTGAATAACCTCTAAGGTCCCTTCATACTCCAAATGTATGGTCTATGATCAATGTCACAAATTGAATATTTTTCTGGGACATAAAGCAGGATTGTGCGGATAAATGTTTAACAATCAACTCTCTGAAAAAACTACTTTTCAGTTTAATTTGTACATTATTAATGTTGTCTCCCTCACTTTTCTTAAGTCTAGACAATCATCACAGCAATGAGTGAAGGCATGCTTTATAGAATTTGCTGATTTTCAAGATGTAAATGCTCACATCGACAATTGGCCTTCAGTATGAACTGTCTACTACCCATGCCTAAGAAACAATCTTCACAAATGTCTGTAGTTAAAAGAATGGTGCTCTTCAGACTTAGATTGGTCATCAGCTGATTCCATCACTAGACCCTTACATTTCAGTCTGCCAGAGAATGAATTCTAGTGGTCTAACTTTCAAGAAATCCAAGGCCACCTTCCTGACATTATGAAATCTAGGGATAGAATTTCAGTGAATAAAATAAATGGAATAGCAATAGTAATAATTGAAATCCATATAGTACTTTTTAGTTAGTTATAAAACATTTTTATACTCATGGTCTTATTTGATTGTTACTATATTATAGTAATTATATTGTTACTCTAAGGTTGATGGTGCAAGAATTTTGTTGATTTTTCTTTTTTTTTTTTAGGTAGGGGTGGAGGAGGGCTTAGATTTGTGCTTTCTTTTATGTAGAGCATTCTATTTAAACTCTCTCCCTCAATACAAATCAGCAACTGTTTATAATTTAGAGCCTTAGAGAGCTAATTCGAGCAATGAAATGGTCAAAGAATGACTATATGTCAGTTATGTCTCAAACCCAAGTCTTTCTGACTGTAAAGTTTCTCTCTAAACACTACATCATTATCAGTGTGACCCTGACCATGCTGGAGGTCAAGATGAACTAAAAAACAACAGAAAAATCAAAAGAGAGCAGTCAACTTGCTGGGGGTTTTATTGCCCTTCTAGTAAACATGTCTTTCTCCAGATCTGTAGATAAGGTCTTAGACCAGCTATCTGTGCCATAAATTCCATGAGTCTAAGAGAAAAGAAGGGAAGGAAAAGAACTTGGGACCTGCCCTGCCCAAGTGCTATGGAGTCCTGATAATGTCATTTGTTAATTCCTTTCACTTCATCACATCTTGAAATTGGACAACTCCCTCCACTCACTGTTGCTCCGATCCTCCTCCACACTCTTTGTGTTACCTAATCTTTTTTGCCTTAGCCTCCACGGTCCAGAACCAGATCACAAAAAGAAAAATTCCAAGTGCAGAATTGACCAAATTCAGAGAAGACTACTGTGGCTGACCCATGACCTTTCAACAACAACACTAAGCTGAAACTTTAGAACAGATGATTGAGCTTCATGTTTAGTGCTGTCTTTCAGGTTGATCCACTAACTGCTACTCAGCTCTGGGTTTCATAACCTTAGGTATTGCCTTGCCCAGCCCTATGGTTCTTGACAATCTAGAAGATTTAAGAGCTTTCACGGGGGAATTTGTTTATGCCATTCCCAAACAATGGAAAAGGCTATGGCTTGTGAGATTAACCAATTTATAAAATAAAAAAAAAACCTATACTCCAAATGTGAAAACACATTTTATGAAACCTAATAAAAGAAAAGAACTTGGGAGATAGGTATGTTTGATGAAACAAGGGAATATTATGGAAATATGTCATGCTTACAGTTAGGAGACTTGGGTTATCATTCTGGCTCTGACACCTTTTAGTGTCCAGAAAAAAATCATAGACTGTCTGGATTACCAGCGTTTATTGAGTGCCTTCTTCATGAAGTGCATTATACTACTTACTGGGAATACAAAAACAAAAGTGAAATAATTCTGTTCTCAGGCAAATTGTATTATATTGAAGAGGAAACAGCAAGAAAGTTCTTTTAAGAGGGCACAAGCAAATGGAGAGGGGAAGATATCAAAATGGGTTCCTTGTAGGATAAGATACTTGAACTAAACTTTGAAGGAAGCTATCTCCATTACTAAGTTGGGGATAATAATCTTTGAACTGTCTAGGTTAGAGAACTGCTGTAAGTAATCTAACTTGCAAATCTTAAAATTCTATATAAATGTGGACTATAGTATCATAGTAGTATTTACAAAATTTCTCCCTTAAAAAAGCAAAGTGTAAGGTGTTGTTTGTGAAGTGTGTCTGCCATATGCCTGACATAAGATTTAGAACCAGGAGAGTCAGGAAGACCCTGAGAAAACATCTAGTGAGGTTACATAAATTGACAAAAGGCACACAGATAGAAAGTAGCAAAGGTGGGATTTCAATCCAGTTCCTTTGATGGTAAGTCTCCTATTCTCTCTCCCTTTTATCATGCTGCCTCCATCAGAAGAAAAATTGAACATCTGACCATCTGAATAACTGATCTTTCATATAAAACATTAAATATCCAGGTAACTAGAAACATGTGGATAAAAGATTTTTAAAAAATGAGGAGAGCAGCTAGCTGGCTCAGTGGCTAGCACACCAGCCCTGAATTCAGGAGGACCTGAGTTCAAATCTGGCTTCAGACATTTAACACTCCCTAGATGTATGCCATCTAAGGTTAAGTCACTTAACCCTAATTGCCTTATCAAAAAAAAGTGAGGAGGGGGAAGAGAGATAAATATATCTCTAGAGGACATTTTCCAATGGCCATTCCAAACTTTTCTCTTCAAGCTTCTTTGTCTCCTCCCATCCTCCCTTTCTTATCAGATTACTTCATGTTTTATATTCACATAAAAAATCAAGACCATCCCTCATTTTTCTTTTCCCTCTGCTTCTCCTAGAGTTATAAAACCCAGATAATTCCATAATTTTTTATCACTTTAAATGAGAATTAATCATCTAACAAATACATTAAAAAGTATATAACATTAAAAGTATACATGTAAATAAATGTATATATTTTTACATATATACATATATATATATAATAAGTTTTATAGTAGATACATTATAGATTTCTGCTTTTTTTCCACTTACCTGGAAGTTTGTTGATGTGTATCCAGGAGATTTCTGAATATGCCACATATTCATAAGTAAAAGTTTTAAGAATCTAGTACACACTGAAACAAAGGAATGACATTTAAACTTAATTAGAAGTGCAAAATCACTTTATTACATACTATTTTATTTCATAATATGAATACATGTCTAAAATTAACAGGAAGAACTTTTATATTCTTTCATTGACCAGTACCCAAATTTATAGTACATCTTATGTTTCTTTTAATGCACAATTCTGGGCAAAGCCAGCTAATACATTTGTCAAAATGTTGCTTTTTTTGTTCATCACTTCTAATTTCATAGTCTGTCACACACAGTCCTATCCAGATATCCTGGTAAACCTGAGTTTAGTAGGGCTTTAGTAAACTACAGAGATTTAAAGTAAAGCTCTTATATTTCTTGGCTGATTGGGAAGGAAAGTAGAGAACAAGAAATGGCAGAAGGCTCAGAAAGGTCACCCTAAGAGCAGTATACTTTTTGCTTCTCCATACCTTCAAACCCCAATGCATCTTTGCCTATTCTTCCCCACTGCTCTTTTTAATCTTGTCTCTGTGAAAGAAATTATTCTTCTTTTTGTCAAAGTCATTGTCTTTCTTTGTGCTCTTGATCCCATTTCTCTCCACCTCCTCTGAGAATTTTTCTTTATTCAACTTTCCCTTTCCTTGATCATTCCTCATCTGTCTCTTCTCTTGCTGCCAAAAATCTACCTAGATATTTTACAATGTTAAAAAAATATATCACTTGACTCTACCCTTCTCTTAAGCTGTCTTTCCTTCTTTTCTAGTAGATAATGAGAATGATCTACATTTGTTGTCTATACTCCTTCACTCTTCTCAACTCTTTACAATCTGGATTCTCTGATCCTGTCATTCTACTAAAATTGCTTTCTTCAAGATTATGAAGAACAGCTTAAGATAAATCTAGTGAACTTTTTTCAGTCCTCATATTCTTTGACTATTATGCAACTTTTGATGCTGTCAGCCACTCAGGAGTGTGATGATAAATGTTTTACAACTAGCCCTCTTTGGGGGAAGAGTGTAGCTGAAACACTTTTAAATTTAATCTGCATTGTTAACATTTCTTCCATCACCTTAAGTCTAGACGATTAACAAAATTATAGCTTTTGCCCACTTTCAAGATGTAATGCCCACATTGCAAATTTAACAATCAACTCTCATGACTCATTCTGAAGGGTTCCATTATATACCTGCAAACCATACCACTCCTGTTAGTTTTACTTATGTTTTGACTTCTGTAAAACTGTTCTCTCTTTTCCCATCACTCTTTAGTTTCCTTCATTGACTAATCATTTATGTTCTGTTCCCTTAGCATAAATTTTCCTCAACACTCTATTCTTGGATTTTTATTTTATCTTTATACTCTCAGTGAACTCATTAGCATTGGTAATTGGATAAAGGACTTTTTTTTCAATGAGAAGAGTTCAGATATTTCTCCAGAGGATACTTTCTAGTAGCTTCCATTACATTTCTATGGAAACAATTCCATTGTCTATATATACAGTCCTAATCTCTCTCTTGAACTCTAGTCTCACTTCATGTCCACATTTCTTCCTGAATCAGCATCTCAAATCTAATCTGTCCAATGAATAAATGTTCAATAAATGTCTAAAGCATTCATCAAGTATATCTACATAGTAATATACTACATACTGAGGATGCAAAGACAAAATTGAAATATCTCTTGCCTTCGAGTAGCTTACATGAATGGAGGAGCCAATATGTGTTTATATATATATGCATGTATATGTATATATATATATGTATGTATGTATGTATATGTGTGTATATAGTGCATATATGTGTGTATTCGTACATACATACATAGCATATGTAAAACAGCTACAAGGCAATCTTGCAAGGGAAGAAATTGGTTGTAGGGAACAGGAAAAACCTCATGTAGAAGATAGGACTTGAGCAGAATTTTGAAAGAAATCAAGGATATCAAGAGATAGAAATAGAAAGAATTGTAGAAAAGAAACATGAACTGGCTTTCTGAGAGATCTGAATGGAAAGGGGCAGAGATAAAGGGGATGTAATAAATGAGAAACAACAAGAATATAAGTTTGATTGAATTATAAAATGCAAGGAGAAAAGTAATGTACAAGTCTGGAATAGTAGAACATGTCCATATTATAAATAGCTTTAAGTGCCAAACAGAGGGATTTATATTTAATCCCATATGCAATGAGGGTTGGAAGAGAGGGGCTAGAGTTTATTAAAAGTAGGTTAAAATGGCAGACTTTCACTTTAGGAGAATCATGTTTTTGACTAGTTGGAAAATAAGTTGGATTGGGGATAGATTTGAGGTATGGAGATAAACCAAGAGGCTATTACACTTGTCCAAGTAAGAGGAGCTAGGATTTGGATACATTGGATTCTTTTTGTTATTATTAAAGCTTTTTTATTTTCAAAACATATGCATAGATAATTTCAACAAAAACCTTGGGTTTCAAATTTTTTCCTTCTCTTTCCCCCACACCTTCCCCTAGATGACAAGTAATCCATGTGCAATTCTTCTATACATATTTCCATAATTATGCTGCACAAGAAAAATCAGATCAAAAAAGAAAAAAAATGAGAAAGAAAACAAAACTCAAGCACACAACAATAAAAAGAGTGAAAGTACTATGTCCTCACAGTCCTCTCTCTGGGTATAGATGGCTTTCCATCACAAGACCATTGAAACTGGCCTGAATCACCTCATTGTTGAGATGTCCATTAGAATTAATCATTGTAGATAAGTTTGGAAATATGTATACATATATTCGATTTGCCAATATTTTAACATAATTAACATGTAGTGGATATCCTGCCATCTAGGGGAGGGGTGGGGAGTTGGGGGGAAAAATTTGTAACGGAAAGCTATGTAAGGGTTATTGTTGAAGAATTACCCACACATATGTTATGCAAATAAAATAAAAATTTAAAAAATATATAGATATATATAAAACAATAAATTACCAGTTCAAGAAAAAAAAAAAGAATCATTGTATAATGTTACTGTTACCATGTACAGTGATTTCCTGGTTCTACTCACTTCACTTAGCATCAGTTCATATAAGTCTTTCCAGGCCTCTGTGAAATTATTCTGCTGATATTTTTTTTATAGAACAATGATATTCCATAACATTCATATACCATAACAGCCATTCCCCAATTGATTGGCATCCACTCAGTTTCCAGTTTCTTGCCACTACAAAAAGGGCTGCCACAAACATTTTTGCACATGTGGGGCCCTTTCCATCCTTTGTGATTTCTTTGGGATACAGGCCCAGTTCAAACATTGCTGGATCAAATGGTATGCACACTTTGAGTCCTTTGAACATAGTTCCAAATTGATCTCCAGAATGGTTGAATCAGTTCATAACTCCACCAACAATATATTAGTTTTCCCACATTCCATTCAACATTCATCATTATCTTTTCCTCTCATCTTAGCCAATCTGAGAGTTGTTTAGTGGTACCTCGAAGTTGTCTTAATTTGCATTTCTCTGACCAATAGTGATTTGGAGCACCTTTTCATATGACTAGAAATGGTTTCAATTTCTTTATTTGAAAATTGTCTATTCATATCCTCTGACCATGTATCAATTGGAGAATGACTTGAATTCTTATAAATTTGAGTCAATACTTTCTATATATTAGAAATAAGGCCTTTATCAGAACCTTTGAATGTAAATATTTTTAAAAGTTTATTACTTGCCTTCTAATCTTGTCTGCATTGGTTTTGTTTATACAAAAAGTTTTTTAACTTAATATAATCAAAATTGTCCATCTTGCATGACATAATGTACTCTAGTTCTTCTTTGGCCACAAATTCCTTCTTCCTCCACAATTCTGAGAGATAGATTATCCTTTGTTCTTCAATTTGCTTATAATATCACTTTTTATGTTTAAATCAGGAACTCATTTCGACTTTGTTTTGATCTAGGGTGTAAGGTTTGGGTCAACGTCTACTTTCTGCCATATTAATTTCCAATTTTGCAGCAACTTTTGTCAAATTGTGAGTTCTTATCCCAGAAGCTACTATAGTCAATGACTATTGTGTCTTGCGAATTTAACCTATTCCACTGATTGACTACTCTGTTTCTTAGCCAATACCAAATAGTTTTGATTTCTACTGCTTTATAATATAGTTTTAGATCTGATATAGCTAGTGCATCTTCATTTGCATTTTTTTCATTAATTGCCTTGAAATTCTTAACCTTTTGTTCTTCCAGATGAACTTTGTTATTATTTTTTCTAGCTCTTTAAAGTAATTTCTTGGGAGTTTGATTGGTATGGCATTGAATAAGTAGATTAATTTAGATAGTATTGTGATTATTATTGTATTAGATCAGCCTACCCATGAGCACTCGATATTTTTCTAATTGATTAGAACTGACTTTATTTGTGTGGAAAATTTTAGATTTGGAATTGTGTTCATATAGTTCCTGACTTTGCCTTAACAGGTAGACTATCAAATATTTTATATTTTCTACAGTTATTTTAAATGGAATTTCTCTTGGTAGCTCTCGCTGCTGGACTTTGTTGGTAACATATAAAAATGCTAATGATTTATGTGGATTTATTTCAGGATACATGGATTCTTGAGTAAAGAAAGTAATGGATGTGATCATTATTGTAGAGTTAGAAATCATGAGATTTAGCACCTAATGAAATATTGGAGTGAAAGAAAATGATCTTGTTCTTCCTGAATGTTATATCAGCATCCCAAACCCAATATGTCCAATAAATGAATGTTCAGTAAATGTCTAAAGCCTTCATTAAACACATTCACATAGTAATATACCAAATGTCATAAATGAAAATGTGGTTGCAAACCTGGATGACTAGAAGGATTGGAATATCCTCACTTGAAATATTGAAGCTTGGAAGAGGAGTGCATTTGGAGAGGAAGATAATGAATTCAGTTTTAGACATGTTGCATATGAGATGGTTACTGAATATCCATTTTAAAATATCTAATAGGAAGTTGTAGATATGTGACTGAAGAGAGATTATACTTGGATATATAGATCTGAAAGTAAGTTAAAGAACATATATATACATATATATATTATATGCATATAGATGATAATTAAACTGAGGGGAGCTGACCAAGTTGCCAAGTAAGAAAGTATAGGAAGAAAAGAGAAATGGGAATAGAACAGAGCCCAAATTAATCATCTTTTCCCTCTAAGCCTGTTCTTCCAAACTTCACTAGTCTATCAAGGACACTATCATCTTCTCAATCACCCAGGTTCATAACTTCTGAGTCACCCTGGATTTTTCCCTTTCTCACATTTCCCATGTAAAATCAATTATTCGCAGTCTTAGGATCATAGGGCCATAGAATTAAAGCCAAAAGGGATCACATAGGTCATCTAGTGCAAGCTCAGGACAGCTAAGTGGTGCAATGGATAGAGTGCTAGACCTGGAAGGTTCTTCTTCCTGTATTCAAATCTGGCCTGACACATTTACTACTGTGTGACCCTGAGCAAGTCACTTAATTCTGTGTGCCTCAGTTCCTCATTTGGAAAAGGAGCTGGAGAAGGAAATGAAAAATCGTTCTAATATCTTAGCCAAAAAAAACCCTGCCTGGCATCTCAAAGAGTCAGACACAACTGAAATGACTGAATAACAAAAACAGAAAGTCCAACCTCTTCCTTTTAAACAGGAGGAAACAAAGGCTTACTTAGATTTAATGATTTTCCCAAGATTGAATGGCTACTAAGTGAAGTTATGGAATGTGTACTCGCCTTCTAACTACAAATTCAGCATTCTTTCCACTGTTCCACATTTCTTCCCTTCTCTCCACTCACAGGATCACAATGCAGTTCAACACCTCAAAGCCACTTCAATCCAATGGGATTTTCTATGCTTTCAGTCTTTCTCCTTTCTTATCTACCTTCTACAATAGCTGCCATAATAATATTCTTAAGGTACAACACTAGGTACAACATGATGCTCTCCTGCCCAAAAAAAATTATAGTAGCTTCCTACTGCCATTATGATAAAACATAAACTCCCCAAGTTAGTATTATAGATCTTCCAAAATCTTGATTTTTTTCTGCTTACTTGATTAATTCCTCAACCCCATCTTTGTTTCTAAAATGTCTCAGTTTATCTTTGAACTAGTAAGCATTCTACTAAAGCATACATGTTCGTGTTCCATGTCTTATTATCTATTTGAGAGATGGTGTGCTATGACACAGATGTGCTTGACTTAGAATGAAGAGACTTGGGTTTGAGTCTTGGTTTTGCCAATTTCTTTTTAGACAAATTGCTTTCTTTCTTGGGGCTTCCGGTCCCTCATCTGCAAAATGGAAATAATAAAAACATTCATGCTATTTAGCTTACCTGATCTGGGGAGAAAATTATTTCTAAAGTACCAAATCACTTTATAAATGGGAACTATTATTAAATGAGGTTTGTTTTTATTAGGTTCCTATTTGTAATGCTATAATAGAGCTTGGGCAATTATTCATCCAAAATTACACAATGTTACCAGGACATTCTTGGTTTAAAGGTGTGGTGCAGCAAGGAAAATCTTTGCTCTTTGGGCTCCCATATATGTCTTCAGGAAAGACCTTTATGGGACTGCATATGCCCAGTACCATTGACTTCAGGCAGATCTACCCCTTCTTTGACAATGAACAAATCTAGAAGGAGTTCACAAAGGCTTTTTAGAAAACCAATCCAAGTCCACAAGCCAACTTTTGGTTTTGGCCTACTGGTTTTGGCCAAGTGAGAAAATAAAGAACTTTGACTTTTCATTGACATAAAAATATTAATAGCTATTGTTATAGTCACAAATTCCTATAAATTATCTGGTTTATGAAAAACTGAAGTGCATTGAACTGAGCACTGAATTTGGAGTGAAAAGATTTAGATTCAAATTCAGTGTCTAATAGTAGCTACATAACTTTGGACAAGCAACAAAAATTAACCTCTTATTGATGCAATGGATAGAGCCTGAAGTCAAGAAGATCTGAATTCAAGGGCAATTTCAGTCACCTAAACTTTGAGCAAAACACTTAAAACTCTGTATATTTCAGTTTCCTCATCTATAAAATCATAATAACAATAGTGCCTGCCTCTCAGAGTTGTTATAAGAATGAAATGTTAAAATAGTTGTAGAATTCTTAGAACAATACCTGGTACATATAAATGTGATTTTTTAATTTGTAATTTAATTTGTAAATTTGTAATTAATTGTTCTACAAACTTTAAAGTAGTTGGAATATATCTTATTTCATT
Source organism: Myrmecobius fasciatus (assembly GCA_023553655.1). Classification (NCBI taxonomy): domain Eukaryota; kingdom Metazoa; phylum Chordata; class Mammalia; order Dasyuromorphia; family Myrmecobiidae; genus Myrmecobius; species Myrmecobius fasciatus. Next base: position 2,035 of record JAJPUD010023163.1, on the reverse strand, counting down.
AATCTTGAACCCTTATCCATGGGTCAACCTCTCTCATCAATGATTCTTAATTGATCCTTTAGGGAACTGAGAGAGAAAGATAATGTGGATTGGATTCCTCTTGTTTGTGTAAGGGTAGGATAACACACACACTCCAATTAGTGCAATCATGTAGTCTCAAACTAGCAATAAAAGTGCAAACAAATCCTTAAACAACTTGAGAAGAATAAAATACTTTGATCACTGATAAAGACAGATTTTTTCACACAAAAAAACATCTTTGGTTTTTTTTTTCCTAGCAAATCAGTCTTTACTGCCATTCTTGCTATGATAAAAACTCTACACAGACTTTGAGTGTACAAAAGGAGATCTGTGCTTTCCAGTTTGGTGAAAAAAAATTTGTAGCTATTATTCTTAATTTACCTTTTCAATAAACATTCTTTTCTAAAACATTATCCCCCAACAAACAAATGGTCAAAAAATGAAAAAGCAACTTACAAAGGCAGAAATCTAGTTTAATAATATTTATGTTTTTTTAAAATGCTCTAAATTACTAATACTCAGAGAAATTCAAAAGTCTAAGGTTCCATATCTTATCCATCAGAGTAACAAAGTTGGAAAAAAAAAGAAAAATGATGAATCTTGAGTTTTGGGGAGAAATAGGCACATTACTGCATTGTTCGTATAACTGAATTATTCTAGTCATTCAGGAAAGCATTTAAAATTCTGCCCCAAAATTACTGAACTGTGCATATCTCCTAAACAAGCAATATCACTGCTCTTTATTTTCAACCTGCTATTCTACTTGTTTTTGATTTCTTAAACATTATG
>JAJPUD010023162.1:8463-20363 GCA_023553655.1 Myrmecobius fasciatus | reverse complement strand
CCTGGCCTTATATTGCATGTGATTTTTATTCCATCATGATCTGAAAAAAATACATTTATTATTTCTGCCTTCCTGCATTTGATTTTGAGGTTTTTGTGTCCTAACACATGGTCAATTTTTGTATAAGTTCCATGGACTGCTGAGAAAAAAGTAAACTCCTTTCTGTCTCCATTTAATTTCCTCCAAAGATCTATCATACCTAACTTTTCTAACATTTTGTTTACCTCATTAACTTCTTTCTTATTTATTTTGTGGTTTGATTTATCAAGTTCTGAGTGAGGGAGGTTGAGATCCCCCACTATTATAGTTTTGCTGTCTATTTCTTCTTGCATCTCTCTGAACTTTTCCTCTAGGAATTTCCATGCTATACCACTTGGTGCATATATGTTTAGTATTGATATTGCTTCATTATCTATGGTACCCTTTAGGAAGATATAATTTCCTTTATTGTCTCTTTTAATTAAGTCTATCTTTGCTTTTACTTGGTCTGAGATCAGGATTGCTACCCCTGCTTTTTTTTGTTCACCTGAAGCATAATAGATTCTGCTCCAGCCTTTTTCCATCCCCCTGTATGTATCTCTATGTTTTAGATGTGTTTCTTGTATACAACATATTGTTGGATTCTGGTTTTTAATCCAGTCTGCTATCTGCTTCTGCTTTAAGGGAGAGTTCATTCCATTCACATTCACAGTTAAAATAACTAATTCTGTATTTCCTGCCATCTTATTTACTCTAGCTTATGCTTTTCTCTTTCTTATCCCCTTTCTGTCCTCCCTACTATTTTGCTTTTGATAACCACTTCCCTCAAACAATCCTTCCCCCAAACAATCCTTCCCCTTTAGAGCCCCACCCACCCCTTTTTTCCCCCTTTCCCTCCAGTTTCCTTATAAGTACGTCTATTATTCCCTCAGAGCCAAATCTGATGAGATGGAGATTAACCCAATTCTCATTCCCCTCCCTTTTTTCCCCTCAATCATTATAGGTTTTCTTTGCCTCTACACGTGATGTAATTTCCCTTATTTTTCCTCCTTTTCCTCTTCTTCCAGTGTTATCCCTTTTCTACCTCTAATTTCTTTTTCAGTTTATCATATCATAATAATCATAAAATCACAATAATCATATCATAATAATCATAAAATCACAGTAATCATATCATAATCATAATGTAATAATAGATTCATAAAATCAACCCTCATTCTATAAGTATCTATAACATATAGTTCTCAAGAGGTTTTTTTTTTTCTTGTTACCTTTTTATGTTTCTCTTGTGTTCTGTGTTTGTAGATCAAATTTTTGTTCATTTCTGGTCTTTTCAGTAGAAATAGGTGAAATTCTCCTATATCATTGAATGACCATCTCCTTCCCTGGAAGATAATGCTCATTCTAGCTGGGTAACTTATTCTTGGCTGTAATCCAAGTTCCTTTGCCCTTCAGAATATCTGATTCCAGGCCCTTCAATCCTTCAAAGTAGAAGCTGCTAGGTCCTGTGTGATCCTACTTGTGGCTCCCCAATATTTAAATTGTTTCTTTCTGGCTTCTCATAATATCTTTTCCTTGGTATGGTAGTTCTGGAATTTAGCCACGATATTTCTGGGGGACTTAATTTTTGGGTTTCTTTCAGGAGGTGATCGGTGGATTGTATCAAGGAGTATTTTGACTTCTGGGTCTAAAATATCAGGGCAGTTTTCTTTTATGATTTCCTGGAAGATAGTGTCTAGGTTCTTTTTTTCATCATGGCTTTCAGGAAGCCCTATAATCCTTAGATTGTCTCTCCTTGATCTATTTTTCAGGTCAGTTGTTTTTCCTAGGAGATATTTCATGTTTTTCTGTATCTTTTCATTTTTTTGTTTTTGTTTGACTAATTCTTGAAGTCTTGATGAGTCATTCATTTCCAATTGTTCGATTCTAATTTTTAATGTCTTATTTTCTTCAGTTACTGTTTTTAGTTCCTTTTGCAATTGACCATTTACATTTTTTTGTTCATTGCATTCTTTTTCCAATTTTTCTATTTTATTTTGCAGTGATCTCATTTTGTTTCCTCATGTTTCTTCTAACTCTCTTTTAAAATTTTTTATGCAATCTTCAAAGAAAGCCTTGTGACATGGAGACCAGTTTATGTCTCTCTTTGGGGCTTTTTCTGGAGTTGCTTTACCTTTAGGGGCCTCAGGATTTGAGGTCTGTTCTTCCCTCTCTCCATAAAAGTTGTCTATGGCGAGAGCTCTTTTTGTTTTTTTATTCATTTTTTTTTTTTTTTTTTTAAAGGTGTGAGGTCTGTTTAAGGCAAAGGTAGGACAGCTGCTTTAATTTGCCCTGGGGCAGTTCTGCTGATTGAGTTATTTCAGGAACTGGGCAGTTCTGCTGATTGAATTATGTCAGGTGCTGGGCAGTTCTGCTTTAGTTCACCCTGGGGCAGTTCTACTGATTGAATTATTTCAGGTACTGGGTAGTTCTGCTGATTGAATTATTTCTGGTGCTGATCAGTCCTGCTGATTGATTGATTGCCCTAGGGTGCTGTGTAATGGCAGCTAGGTCCGGTTCTCATCAGGGGTTCAGTGGTTTACAATCTACCCCCCACAAAAGGCAGACCCTCCAAACCACCTGTCCACAGTCAGGACAGATTGGCCCAAGAGGCCCCCCCCAGAAGACTCCCAGGTGTGTGAAAAGCACAACTCCTGTTCCGACTCCTGTTCCAGCTCCCTGCTCCATCTCCCTGCCCTGGTCTCCCTGTGCTGCAGTCTGGGTTCAGCAGACCACCCCCTTGCCCAATTAAAACAGACCTGTTTTGAAGTTCTTCCAGAGTATCTTCTTCTAGAATCGTGTTGTCCTCCAGATATTGTGGATTTTTTTGCTTCAAAATCAGTCTAGAGGCTTCATATGTTGCTGTTTTGAGGGGAGGTTAGAGGAGGTTACAGAGACTCCTGTCTGATCTCCACCACCATGGCTCCCCCCCGGAAGTCTGGCCTTGCCTCAAGTCTTAACAAAAATCCTTCCTTCTACAAGAAGCCTTTCCCAAACCCTCTTTATTTTGAGTTCATTCACTCTGTTGATTATTTTCAATTTATCCTACATATAGCTTGTTTGTGCATAATTATTTGCATATTATCTCCCCTATTTGAGGGACTGTCTTTTCCTTTTCTTTGTATCCTCAGAGCTTAGTACTCTTGTCGATTACTGTTTTGTAGTATAATATGATGTTTTCTAGTTTCTAAAACAAAGAGAAAAATGAAAGGAGAAAAGAAAAAAGGCCAGAAGGAATCACAGATGATTAGGAAAACATCGAAATTTAGATGTTGAATTAATTGAGTACTTAAAAAGAAAAGCAAATTGTACATCATAGAAATTTGAAGGTTCATGTACAATCTTCTCCTGTCCACAATACATATGGAAATGCCCATTTCACTTGATGTTTAAGTTTAGAATAAAAAAAGTATTATGTGAATTTTAGCTATTAAACCAAAGCTAGTTCCAAGGTATAAAGCCTAGATCAGATAAAAAAGTAACTGTCTTTCTATTTTATCCTCTACCCTCCTTTTATTCTTTTTTTTAGTTAAAGCTTTTTATTTACAGAACATATGAGTAATTTTTCCGGTAATTCTTTGACCGGTAATTCTTTTTTTTTTTTTTTTTGCTTTTTGCTGAGGCAATTGGGGTTAAGTGACTTGCCCAGGGTCACACAGCTAGGAAGTGTCTGAGACCAGATTTGAACTCAGGTCCTCCTGATTTCAGGGCTGGTGCTCTAACCACTGCGCCACCTAGCTGCCCCTTATGAGTAATTTTTCTACACTGACCTTTGTAAAAATTTTTTTTGTTCCAAATTTTTCCCTTCCTTCCCCCCACCTCATCCCTAGATGACAGGTAGTCTAATACATGTTAAATATGTTAAATTATATGACAAATCCAATATATGTATACATAGCTATACATATATCTTGCTACAAGAAAAATCAGATCTAGAAAGAGAAAAAAAAAACAACCTAAGAAGGAAAACAAAATGCTAGCAAATATTCACAGAAAGTGTTAAAATGCTATGTTGTGGTCCACACTCAGTTCCCACAGGCCTCTCTCTGGATGCATATGACTATCTTCATTGCTGAACAATAGGAACTGGTTTGAATCACATCATTGTTGAAGAGAACCATGTCTATCAGAATTGATCATTGTATAGTCTTGTTGCCGTGTATAATGATCTCCTGATTCTGCTCATCTCACTTAGCATCAGTTCATGTAGGTCTCTTCAGGCCTCTCTGAAATCATCTTGTTTGTCGTTCCTTACAGAATAACCTCCTTTTATTCTACATCTTCTGTCATCACCCTATCCATTCAAATTCATTGACTCCATGTGTGAGAATGATCAGTAATGTAATGATTATAAGAGCCCATGTTTATTTATCATGTCAAAAATCATATATCTTTGTGTTAGGTGCCAAAAAGCTCTTAGCCCGACATGACATACACCTATATTTATACATACACATGTGTATACATATATACACTTATACACACATCTATCTATCTCTATATCTGTGTACATACTTATATAAAATTATTATTAGGTGTACAAAGTTTGTTTTGTGAGTAGTTTATGAAAAGAGAAAAAGATAAAAAAAAGCATCACTGAAGAGAAAAAATGAATATTTTCAAGTGCTACTTTTCTCATTTCTGCTTCTTTACATTATTTCATTTGGAATTTCAGGTTTCAATTTTGTTGATATTTTTCTTGTTCTATTATGGTATCCCATTGGTAGTTTGCTAGAGTACTAAGTCTGTAAGTTAATTTAAGCAATATTGTCATTTTTATTAAACCTGCACCATTGTACCCTGAACAATAAATATCCTTCCACTTATTTAAGTCATTATTTAAGGAGCATTTTCTAATTATAGCTATGTGAGGTTTTAATATCGTTTGATAATTTGATGTGTAGATATTATGTGCATTTCTACTTATTTTCAATGGGAATTGCATTCCTATTACTTCCTCTTAGATTTGTTATTGTTTATCTAGAAATGCTCTTGATTTTTTTGGTTTATTTTGCATTTTGCTACTTTATTGAAACTTAACTATTTCAATTAGTTTCTTTGATGATTCTTTAAGATTGTTGAAGAAAACCATCTTTTTTTGTCTTCAGTAAAAACAATAATTTATTTTAAAAAACCCTTTATTTTTTTTCCTTAATTACTTTCTCTATCTTATTGGCATTGTTGTCATTTCTAGAATTGGAAAATTTCTAACTGGGAAAATGGGATATACTTATTTTATTCCAGTATATACTGGAGAAGCTTCTATTGGGAAAGTTTTCCTGTTGCATAATAATGCCAGTTTTTCTTAGATGTATACTTTTTACTGTATTTAAAACATCACTGCATGCTTATGCTTTGTAGGGTTTTTGTCATAAATGGACTGTGTACTTTGTCAAAGCCTTTTTCTTCATTTATTAATATAATTATATGGTTTTGAATGCCTTTATTTTAAAATACAGCTTATTATACTAATTGTGTTTTTCTTAATGCTAGTATCCCTAGTATAAATTCAATTTGACTATAGTGAATACTTTTTTGGTTATATTCTCTTAGTCTTTTTTTTTAAATCCAGGTTTTTATTGAAAATTTTTGAATTATTATTTATTAATGATTTTGCTCTATAGCTCTCTTTATTTTGCTTCTGTCTTACTCTGGCTTAAATAGAAAGACTGTATTCATTTCATAAAAGTGACTTGATAGCATGTTTTCTTCTTAAGTCTTTTAGATAATTAAATCTAGCATTGGTATCAATTGTTCCTTAATAGTTTGCTAGAATTTTTCCATAACTCAATCCTTATTAAGTTTTCTTTCCTTTGATATTTTTAAGCTAATTTAGCTTACTCCAGAGGTCCTGTATTTAAGTTTTAAATGGATTTTCTTAGAAGACACTAATAAAAATTCCAGAAGAGGTGGCTTTCATATTTAAGATAGAGATACATGCAAATGGAGATGCCAGCATGGGGATAAAGGTGGCACAGTGATGAGTGAATAAATGGAAGGGAGTCTTTCCCTTCCCCATTGGTAAAATTCTGAAAAATGGAAGCACCAATACATTGCCCATGGAAGATGCCTTCTTTTCCTTCTTTCATCCCCAAAAGACATTTCCTAAGGGTCTTATTTCCTACTAGATTTAAGGAATTTTTGATTCACTTAATTTGATTCATTTTTTTTAATTTAAAATTTCTCCTGTAAATGAAATTTCAGCTGAATAATAAATGCAATTACAGAATGAGAGAAAGGGTTGAAATCTCGCAGGAAGCAATCTTTAAATCTGCGCTCTCCATTTATAACTCTTAACTAGAGGCTAGGTGTGTCTTCCACTTTCCTTATATTAACTTCTTCAACCTTTAACATTGATAGCAATACTGATTTTTAATCTAGTTAAAAATGTTTATGGATTTTGATAGTCTTTTCCAAAGATTTTTCAATTCTATAGTCCTTTTTGGTTTCCATTTATCTAATTTTCAAGATTTTTTGTTTTGAGAATATTTTGTGTTATTTGTTGATTTTTTAATTCTTAATAATGTATAGCTATTAATCCTCCCCTTTTAAATTTTGTTAATGCATATTATCAAGGATATAATTTTTCTTTGATGACTGCTTTAGTTGTGTCCAGAAATTTTGATTTTTTAAATCATTATTTTCTTTCACATAGTTTTTGTTTCAGTAATTCTGATCTTTGACTTATTTACCATATAGAGTTTCATTATTAATTATAAGTTTAGACATATCTTTTGGCTGTATTTGCTTTATTAATTACTATTTTTACTGAGTTGTGATCTATAAGGAATGTGTTTAGTATTTCTGCTTTTAAAAATTCATTTATTATTTCTCTGTTTCCTAGCACATGCTAAATTTGTTCATGGTACTGTTATATGGTGATGAAAGATATGTATATTCTTTAATGTTTCCATTTAGAAGTCTTGTGGCTAAACTGCTGGCAAACATTTTAGCCCTGGTTATTGAAATGGTATAAATGACTGATTCAACAGAAGCACGGGGTTAGGGAAAAAAATATGTTTTCTTAGCTTATGAGAATACAGTTGCCAAACATAGGGGAAAAACAAATGTTAATAGTTGTAATTATGGTTCAGTTTTGGTTCAGTTATGTTCATTTGAGTTGAATGCCAAGACTTCTCTTATCTCACTTTTTTCCAGAGACAACTCTTGGGTGGTGACATATATGGCCAACACAGAGGATCTCATAGGCCAGAGAAGCTTTCTATAGGGTCAGAGTACTATGTACCTAACTAACAGAGTACCATGTTACCATAGGTACCACGTCATCAATGTAAAGCTCTCTTTTTTTCATAAAATAAAAATGCTTTATGCTCTACTTGTCTATATGATAAGGAGCCAACATCTATCAATTCCCAAAGATTTATAATCCTAACTGTTCTATAAGCTGAAGACTTTCCCTTTGAAATTTCATCCACACCATAGCCTAGGAACACCCTCCACCCCTTGAAATTCTAGTTTTTCTTTCAGACTGGTTTCCTCCCAGTAATGTGTATGGGCCTGGCCATATTATACTACAACAAAACATCATAAATCTTTCAACTCTAAAGTTTTCAAAAATGTGTTCAGTTCTATATTTTCCCATGTATTTATCTTTCTTTTAGTTTTACCCAGATCTGATAAAGGAGCTGTAATGTCTTGTGTTGTTATTATATTACTTTTTTCAAGTCAGTTAACTTTAAAAAAAATTTATTTTTAAAATTTTTTAATAATAGCTTTTTGTTTTCAAAATACATGCAAAGATAGTTTTCAAAATTTATTCTTGCAAAACCTTTTGTTCCAAATTTTTTTCCTTCCCATTTCCCCACCCTCTCCCCTAGACAGCAAGTAATCCAATATGTAGTTACTTTTTCTTTATGAATTTTTACTATAACATTAAGCATATATGTATTTGATGATGTTATTGTTTTTCTCTCTGTGATTTCTTTAAACATAACATTCTTTCTGTTGATACTATGAATTTTTATTTTTGTATTGTCTATTAGTATGGTTGCAACTCTTGTTTTTTAAGATTAACTTAATTCATAGTAAATTTTCTTTCAGCTTCACATCTTCATTGTATATTTGTCTTTGCTTTTTAGATGTATTTCTTATAAACAAGAGATTGTTAGATTTTATTTCCTTATCCATTTGCTAGATTTTATTTCCTTATCCATTATCCATTTTCTTATCCCTTAAACACTAGTTACTCTATTTCATTTCACTGGTGCTTAGTACATTCATATTTCAAGGAATGAGTACTTATTTTTTGTCTTCTTCATTTTGTTTCTTTAGTATTGCTTATATTTTAATTTCTCCCACTGGGAAAGTCCCAAGAAAATCATTTCTTTCTCCCTTATTAAATTACCTTTTTTAAAAAAGAAAGTTACTTGCTCAGGCTCTTACAGTTAGTAAATTTCAAATGTTTGAGATTACATTTTTAACTCAGATTCTTCTGACTGAGAGGCTGATGTTGTATCTACTGCATTACTTAGATGCCCCCTAGTTAGATTATTTTGATGTTGAAGTAATCCCACAGTTTCTCTTCTCTTTTCTGGTAACCATTTGCCTATCCTTTCCATAATTCTTGGTTTTTATTCAAATTATTATTTTCTTTTGTATTTACATAATTTTTGTTTTCCTCACCCTTTTTTGTCTTCCTCTTTCCTCATTGTTAGGTAATATATTCAAAATCTCTCACTCTTCCCTTGTAACTTCTTATTTTTATTAATTTTCTTTTTTGCTTTTTTCTAAGAAGTAATTCTTTTGGTTTTATTATTTTCATTATTTCTCTTCTCTTTCTGACTATTCTAATTTTTTTTTCTGATTTATGGGTTACTTCTTTGTTTATTCATTCTTAAATCTTTCTCTATGTATTCCTTGGAGTTAAAACTTTTACTTAGAATTCCTTCTTCTAGCCAGTTTCACTATTATTGCCTTTATAGATCTTTCCATTTTCTTTCTTTTTTTCTGCTGTGATTTATTCTTAGGAATATTCTTAAAAGTAATTAACCATGGAGAAAGGCAATGCTGCATTTGGGAATTAACCTTTCTTAAATCATGCAGCTCATTCCTAACTATGCTTTTACCATGGTTAGTTTCTTTCCAAAGACCATCTCATCTCTAAGTCTGTGTCCTGTGCTTAGCATCTGTCCCTAAAAACTCTCATATTCCTTCTCCTGGTGTGGGTTACTGTCCATGAAGACACTATGCTTTCTCCAAGAAGTCTTCCAGTGCACTAACTTCTCCCTAAACGAAACCTATCATGAGGGCTTTGTCTCCGATCACAGACATATACCTCTTTCCCCATGAGATTACAGTTAGATCCTCTTCCCTTCACTGGGACGAGACACCCCCTTTCAGTCCTCTGACTTCAATCTTTTACTTCTATCACTTCTCCCATTATTTTACTAAGATATAATAGGAATTACCATCCCTTCAGTATTCATCCATGGATTTGGTAGGAATGTATCAAACACTTTCTTCTATTCTTGCCTTCATCCCTATTTTGATTTGTGAAATTTTCCATTCTTCAATACCATCCCACAAAAAGTTTTGATTCATTTACACATGGGTTAAAGGATTTAGTCTATGGGGCTCATCTCTTTTGTCTTTGCTTTTCTTGATTTTTTCAACTACTCACACTTTTACCACCTTGTGCACTTCTTTTGATGCCTTGGAGATCCTGCTTTGTTGCTATTGTTTTTAGCCTTATAGGTCAAATGCAGTCTTTTTAAAAATAATGATCTCTAAACACGAGAAAAATGATTTTATTGCCCTTTTTTCATAGTTGTATTCAGTTACCTTTTTCATATTTCTTGCTTAATCTAGGGATTCTCATCCCAATTCCTACTTTAACAGACGAATTTCTTGTGGCAAGGTTACATCTCCCCTTTAGCACTTAGGGATATTCTTGAGGAGATAGGAGTACATCCTTAAAGCAGATACCTTGAACCCATCTTGGTATGCTTCTCCACTCTCCCTAAGATTATCAATTAAGAATAAATTAGTTAACTAGCATTTGGAAAGAGGTATTTACTAAGGTGGGAGAGTAAGAATAGTTGTATAAAACTCCTCAAAAGTCTCTTAACTCAATTTCCCATAAATACCAACAAGTCCAAAGGAAGGTGGACTCAAGTTTAGAAAGCATATGTGGCAAGGAGTAACTCATATCTCCTAGTTGTCAGTGGCCTTTTTTTCCCATTTGTGAGATATTTGAGATTTCCTTAACCAAGATGTAACTTCCTTGCTGGGGTCCTGATAGAGCCATGAATCTATATCTGTCTTTGGCTCCTAATTTAAATATTCCTGTCACTTGGGTTTAAACAAGAAGTGAGTAGTAGATATAGTGCTGGACCTGTCATCTAGAAGACTTGAGTTCATATGTAGCCTGAGACACTAACTTGCTGTATGATTCTAGGCAAGTCACATAATCTCTCTGCCTCAATTCCCTCATCTCTCACATGGGGATGATAATGGCCTGTAGTTCCCAGGGTTGTCATGAGGATAACAATGGGATAATATTTGTGAATCACTTTGTATTCTTTAAAGCACTATATAAATGCTACTCATCATCATCATCATCATCGTCATCATTATTAATTAATTAAATTAATTAATTGAAATCCTCTGGATGCTTCAAAACTCTGAAAGTTTTCTTCTGGCCAAAGAGACCTGACCAAATCTGATACCACAACTTCTCCTTTCTTCTTAAGTGCTTCTTTCTGGGAGGTGAGTTGGAAAGCCACACTTGTTCCAACCTCTCAAATGAATCTTTTTTTTCCAACTAGATTGATAATTTGCAGATAATCCTCAGGATAAGGCCAAATTTCCTGGTCAATACTGAAAATAATTTTTGTTTAAGTTGTTTTAAGTTCAAAGGCTTTTTTTTTTGCATTTAGTCTTTATTTTATTTTTTTAAATTTGAAATCACTTTATTTTTTTTAATTAAAGTTTTTTATTTTCAAAACATATACATGGATAATTCTTTGACATTAACCCTTGCAAAACCTTGTATTCCAATTTCCTCCCCCTTCCCTCACCCTCTCCCCTAGATGGCAAGTAATCCAATATATGTTAAACATGGTAGAAATATGTTAAATCCAATATATGTTAAACATGGTAGAAATATGTTAAATCCAATATATGTAAACATATTCATACAATTGTTTTTGCATTTAGTCTTAAGTCTATAACTGAATTGACTGGACATCCATCCTACTTTAAGTGAGGTGAGGTTGAGCAAATCAATCACCCTTACCTAGCTCTGTTGTTCTGAATATTCATAAATTGATTATTCTACTCTTGTCTAGATTTTCTTTCTTTCACCAGGAATACCTGGAATGAAACTTTTTTGGTTGAATGTCTCTTTTTCCCATTGGTAATTAACTTCTTGTTTGCAGAATATTATTTTGGGTTATAGCTTGAACTCTTCTGCTTTTTCAACTATGTTATTCTATTCTGCTCTATTATTTTTCATCACTATGAAATAATCCTGATTTATTCAATTTTCTCATTCATGAGTAAACATGAATGAACAGGAATGTTTTTCTCCTGGCCATTTGCAAAGTTTGATGCTTGTCACCAAAATTATTGCATTTAACTACTATAAACCTTGGTATTTGAAATGTGGGAGGATTTCTTTTTCTGGTGGTCATCTATCTATGTCTCCTCTTGACCTATACCTTTTTCCTCTGTATTCTAAAGTTCTAGACAATTTCCTGCATGGAGGTTTTTTCTTTCTTCCTTCCTTCCTTTCTTTCTTCCTTCCTTTCTTTCTTCCTTCCTTCCTTCCTTCCTTCCTTCCTTCCTTTCTTTCTTTCTTTCTTTCTTTCTTTCTTTTTTTCTTTCTTTCTTTCTTTCTTTCTTTCTTTCTTTCTTTCTTT
>JAJPUD010023161.1:0-20363 GCA_023553655.1 Myrmecobius fasciatus | reverse complement strand
GCTGTTTCCACCAGGATAAGGATTTCTAAGAGTGGTTGCAATTCTGAGCCGAGGAAAATAAAGGACAGAAAAAGGAAAGGAGGAAAAGTAATCAGAAAAGTGAGAGAGGAATAAAGAAGGAATAAGGTGAGGGTAAGGTGAGGAAAAAAAATTATCCTTGGAGAACTAATCCAATCTAATCCAAAATCCTCATTTTCAAGCTGGGGAAACTGAGTCCCAGAGATGGAATGTGAATTGGCTAAGAAGGAAAAGTATGAAATAATGGGGGAAAAGAAAGGAAATGGAATAGAAAAAGGACTCTGACCCTGAAATAAGGTGGATTTCAGTTGTTCCTCTGCAAGAATTTCTGCTTGATATTGGAGTTGGCCATTTTGTCTTTCAGGGGATGGAATTTGGCCCTAGAGTCCTCCTTTTCCCATCCACATCCACCTTTCAAGGTCCAACTCAATGAGCAGAAGATTCTTCTCTCCTTAAAGGAACCCACATAGGCAAAAATGTTTGTGGCAGCCCTTTTTGTAGGGGCAAGAAACTGGAAACTGAGTGGATGCACATCAGTTGGAGAGTGGCTAAATAAGTGATGGTATGACTGTTATGGAATATTATTGATCTATAAGAACGATCAGCAGGATGACTTCAGAGAGGCCTGGAGAGACTTGCATGAACTGATGTTGGGTTTCAGGAGGCCGGCTCCCTTGGGACCCTGCTGGGATGCTGGGAATACATGAGGTTCTCACTTTTGCATTTGTATATTTGATATATAATATGCATTTATACATGAAATCCGTGAAAAAAAAAAGGACTGTTTCATGTTTGTCTTTGTGTTCCCAGCACTCATTGTAGGGTCTGGCAAATAATAGGCGCCAAATTACTGCTTTTTCATGAATTAATTGCAATTTAAAATTATAACATAGTCTCTTGCTGACATCTTGTGTGTAAAGTCGAAACAGCAGGTAACCTTAATCATAAGGGCGCCGTCCTGTGGCCAGCTCAGATATTACACATTTGGTGTGCCATCCGGTGTCCAAACCCTGGTATTACACTCTGGCTCCTTTTAAATCCCAGATTTCCTGGATTTTCACTAACAGGAGCCACTTGCCAGTCATTGAAAGGGCATGAAGCCAGCAGAAAAAAGTCCAAGAAAAGGCTGGATTTTGGAAGGAAAGTGATGGATCCTCCCGATGTCGGCAGGGATTCCTAGTACGTCCCCACCCCACCTCCCCCGCCCAATACAGTGTCCTTTACTATACTTTACCTAGAAAAAGTCCAAGGCCACGTGGTTTTCTTCCATGGAAACAGAGACAGCACGGAGCGGATTTCAGTCCAGGACGGGCCTGTTGCCCATCCACCAGAGCAAAGCTCAGAAGAAATAAATACAAGGAAAACAGCTGATCATTTTCCTAAGTGTTCTTACCTTGGAAAGAAAATGATCAATGGAATATCCCAAGTTTGACTTATATGTGACTTTTATTAAAAACAACCCTGCAAAGGTAGATCTGTCTGGGTATCCAGGGCTTACTCAATGAGTCATTATGTTGTATTATTTTATCAATAAGCTCATATTGGATGAAGTGAGACGACTGCCGGAGTCAGTGTATTTATTCCAACTGAGATTTGCATCCAGCTCCTCTCCCTCCAATGGCAGTGTTCTGAAAAATGGCCCGTGTTCTCCATCTCTGTCCCAGCTCTCCATCCTATACAAAGCTGCTCCTCTTCCCTTTCAGTCTGGGCTAAGCTGCTCCCATGTGCAGTCTACACCTCTTGTCTCATTTCCCTGTCTCCCAGTCATCCCTTAGGGTCTTCATTGTGACTCAATGGGTATCCTAGCAACAGACTTAACCCTAGAGGAAACACTAGAGGCCATGAGCCCAAATCCTTCATTGGACAGAGACCAAGGGAGATGCAGAGATTAGCCTGAGATAATGAAGCTGGGAAAAGTCTGAGGAAGAATTGGAACCCAAGTCTTCCTGACTCCAAGGGTAGGTTGTGTCCATGAGATCGTGCTGCCTCAGAGTGAGGAGAGCGACAGAGACAAAGAGAGGAGAGAGAAAAAGAGAGAGCAAAGAGAGAGACAGAGCCAGAATGAGACACACACACACACACACACACACACACACACACACACAGAGAGAGAGAGAGAGAGAGAGAGAGAGAGAGAGAGAGAGAGAGAGGGACAGAGAGAGACACAGAGAGAGACAGAGACAGAGACAGAGACAGAGACAGAGACAGAGACAGAGAGAGACATAGAAAGAACCCAAAAGAGAAACTGACAGACAGACATACAAACAGAGACAAAGAGACTGAAACAGAAGACACAGAGTTACAGAGGCAGAGAGATACAGAGACGGATGCAGACAAAGACAGAGAGAAAGAGACAGACAGAGACAGTACACAGAGAGACAGACACATACACACACACAGAAAGAAGATAGACAGACATACAAATAGACAAACAGACAAAAGATAGAGAGATACACAGAGAGAAAAAGAGACAGAGAGAAAGAAAGAGAGGCAAAGAGAGAAGAAAGGTGGAGAAACAGGCAGGGACAAAAAGAAAGACACTGACACAGAAAGAGACAAATGCAGAGAGAAATGAGAGAGACAGAGAAAAGAGAGAAAGAGAAACAGAGACAAACAGACAGAGACAAACAAAAAGAGAGACAGAGAGAGATATAGAGAAAGTGATAGAGACAAAGACAAACAGAGACACAGACACAGAAAACAAACAGAGGCAGGGAGCTATTCAGACAGAGAAACTAAGAGAAAGAGAGTCATAGAGAAACAGAGAAAAAGAGTAGAAGAGTGAGAGACAGAGATAGAGATAGAGACAGACTTGGATCGAGACAAACACTAAGACACACAAAGAGAGAAGGAGCAAAGAGTGAGTGAGAAACAGAGACAGAAGACAAAGAGAGAAACAGAGAGATACAGAGAGAGACATAAGAGACAGAAAAACAGACAAAAAGAGAGACAAAGTCATAGATACAAAGAGAAACAGAGACACAGACACAGAAAAAACACAGAGACAGGGGGAGATAGAGACAGAGAAACAGAGAGAGAGACATAGAGAAACAGAGACAAAGAGAATAGAAGAGTGAGAGACAGAGACAGAGACAGAGAGATAAAGACAGACAAGGATCGAGACAAACACCCAGAGAAAAAGAGACAAAGACAGAGATACAGAAGCACCTAGAGAGAGGCAGAGACAGGGAAAACAAGAGAGAGATGCATACACAGAGAGACAGACAGACAGGCAGACAAGCTTCCTATTAATGATAAGGGCGCCTTCCTGTGGCCAGCTCAGATATTACACATTTCTTCTGCCATCTGGTGTCCATACCCTGGTATTACAGTCTGGCTCCTTTTAAATCCCAGATTTCCTGGATTTTCACTGACACAGAAAGAGACAAATGCAGAGAGAAATGAGAGAGACAGAGAAAAGAGAGAAAGAGAAACAGACAGAGAGAAACAGACAGAGACAAACAAAAAGAGAGACAGAGAGAGAGATATAGAGAAAGTCATAGAGACAAAGACAAACAGAGACACAGACACAGAAAACAAACAGAGACAGGGAGATATAGAGACAGAGAAACTAAGAGAAAGAGAGCCATAGAGAAACAGAGACAAAGAGTAGAAGAGTGAGAGACAGAGATAGAGATAGATACAGACCTGGATCGAGACAAACACTGAGACACACAGAGAAGGAGCAAAGAGTGAGCGAGAAACAGAGACAGAGAAGACAAAGAGAGAAACAGAGAGATACAGAGAGATACATAAGAGACAGAAAACAGACAAAAAGAGAGACAAAGTCATAGAAACAAAGAGAAACAGAGACACAGATACAGAAAAAACATAGAGACGGGGAGATAGAGACAGAGAAACAGAGAGAGAGACATGGAGAAACAGAGGCAAAGAGAATAGAAGAGTGAGAGACAGCGACAGAGACAGAGAGATAAAGACAGACATGGATGGAGAGAAACACCCAGAGAAAAAGAGACAAAGACAGAGACACACAGTGAGAGACAGAGCAAAGAGTGAGAAAGAGAAACAGAAAGGCAGAGAGAAACAGAGAGACCAATAGAGAGACAGAGAGAGATAGAGACAGAAAAAAAGACAGCTAGAAAGACATGTAAAGTCATAGAGAAAAAGAGAAACAGAGACACAGACACAGAAAGACAGAGACAAAGGAAGATAGAGACTGAGAGAGATATAGAGAAACAAAATCAAAGAGAGTAAAAGAGTGAGAGACAGAGAGAGACAGAGACAGACATGGATGGAGACAAACACCCACAGAAAAAGAGACAGGGACGCAGAGACACAAAGAGAGAGACAGAGCAAAGAGAGAGAAACAGAGACAGAAAGACAGAGACAAACAAAAAAGGGAGACAGAAAGAGATAGAGACAGAAACAAAAGGAAGAAAGAGAGAGAAAGCCATAGAGACAAAGAGACACAGACACAGACACAGAAAAAGACCTGTTAAACCCTTTGATAATTTGTTTTTGAAGCAATGTGAGAGAAATAATATTAACCTATCTAAGGCTGCTGACTATTAAAACTTGCTTTCTGAGGTCGAATCTCTTGCGACTTTATGTTGATATTATTTCATGTCATAGAGAAATAGTAAAATGAGTATTATTTGTGATAATTGAATTTTTGTTTTATTTTAATAATAATGATTTTTTAAAGACTTGCTAAACTTTTCAAATTAACTGTTATTGCATCCAAATTACAAAAGAAATAGTAAATGTATCTATGCCTCATGATTGGAGAAACTAGCTGTCTGAGTTAGGATCTTGCACGATTCTAATTTCATATTATTGCATATTATATAGCCATACTCGAGTGAATATTATTTGTCCTATTTTAAAGGTTGTTCTAATTTCATAATAATGTATTTTTAAAGACCTGTCAATCTCTTTTCATTATCTGTTATTGTATCACCATAAGACAAATCATAATCACTGTATCTAGGCCTGCTTCTTATTGAAACAAACTGATTGAGGTAGGAACTTTGGGATTTTAATTTGATATTTCCTAGTAAATGCACATAGTACAATGAATGTTATTTGTGATAATTTAATAGTGGTTTTACTTTACTACTAATGATTATTTTTTAAAGACCTGTTAAATTTTTGATTAACTCTTATTTCATCAACATGAGAAGTAATAATAATTATTATTATAATTATAATAATAGGAAAAACTGTATATAGGCTTGGCAAAGCATGAAGCTTCCTATTTGAGGTGATATTTGTTGGGATTTTAATTTGATGTTATTGCAAATTGTATAAACATTATAATTAATATTATTTATGGTAATAAAATGTTTTTTTAATTTTAATCGCTATGATTCTTTTCAGGACCTGTTGAACTTTTTCATTAACATTTATCGCCTCAACATGAGAGAAAAATAATAATATCTAACCCTAGTGATTAGTGAAACTTGCTGTCTGAAGTAGGATATTTTGGGAATATACTTGGTATTATTTAATATGATATGGACATCCTATAATGAATTATGTTTGTCATAGTTTAATGGATGTTTTATTTTAAGAATAATGATTTTTTTTTAAAGACAAGTTAAACTGTTTCCATTAACTGTTACAGCATCAACATCAGAGAAATAATAGTAACTGTATCTAGCCATCATGATTAGTGAAACTTGTTGCCTGAGGTAGGTAGCATCTTTTGGGATTTTAATTTGATATTACTGTATATTATATTTACATCCTAAAATGAATATCATTTGTGATAATTTAATGTATGTACTATTTTAATCATTATTATTCTTCTTAAACACCTGCCAAACTTTTTCATTTACTTTCTTGCATGAATGTGAAAAATAATATTAATAAATGCATTTAGGCAGTTAGTGAAATTTATGGTCTCAGGAAGTATTTTGATTTCATATTATTACATATCTTATAACCGTGCTATAATAATTATTGTTTGTGATGTTAATAATTTTTAAAAAATAATTATTAAACTTTTTAACTGTTATTGCATCAACATGAGAAATAACAATCATAACAATATCTAGGCCTGGGAATTAGCAAAACTTGCTATCATAGGGGGAATCTTTTGGGATCTGAATTTAATATTGTTTCATATTATATAGACATCCTATAATGATTAATGTTTTATTTTAATAATAATGGTTTTTTATAGACCTGTTAAACTTTTTCATTTACATTTAATGCATCAAAATAATGGAAGACATAATAACTGTACCTCGTCCTTGCGATTAATGAAACTAGTTGTCTTATTTAGGATACCATGGGGTTCTAACTTCATATTATAACATATTACACACACATAATGTAATGAATATTTTTGTGATATTATAAAGGCTGTTTTAAGTTAATAATAATGACTTTTTTAAAGACCTGTTAAACCATGAGAAAATAATAAGAAGAATATCTAGGTCTAGTGATTAATGTGGACTTTAATTTGATGTTATTTCCTAACTCCATCTAGGCCTGGTGATTAGTGAATCTAGGTGTCTGAAGAAGGATCATTTAGGATTTGTTTGATAATCCATATGACATATACATATAGTAATTATTGTTTGTGATAATTTAATTGTTTCATTTTGCTGATATTGGTTCCTTTTTAGAAACCTGTTAAATATGTTTATAAATGGTTATTGCATCAAGAAGGGAGAAATAATAATAATAATAATAATAAGTGTTTCTTGGCCTATTATTCCATAGACATTCTGTAATGAATATTGTTTGTGATAATTTATTGGTTGTCTTATTTTAATAATAATGATTCTTTTTTGAAGATCTGTTAAACTCTTTGATTAATTGTTATTGAATCAACAAGAGAAATAATAATCATAAAAGCATTTAGGTCTGGTGATTATTGAAATTTACTGTCAGAGTTAGTTTCTTTTGGGATTCTAATTTGATATTATTTGATATTATATTATATTATAATATGTTGTGTATATATTGTATTATTATAATATGGTATATTATATTATGTATATACATAAAGAATATTGTTTTTGATATTTAATGGTTATTTTATTTTAGTAATAATGATTCCTTTTTAAAGACCGTTAAATGTTTTCATTAAGTGTTACTGCATCAACACAAGAAATTATAGTAATAACAGTATCTAGGCCTGGTGATTATTGAAACTTGCTGTCAGAAGTAGGATCTTTTTAAATTTCTATTTACTATTATTTCATATTATATGGACATACTATAGGAATTATTGTCTGAGATAATTTAATGGTTGTTTTATTTTACTAATATTGATTCTTTTTTAAAGACCTGTTAAACACTTTCATAACCTGTTATTATATCAACATGAGAAGAGTAATAATTACTCTATCTAGGCCTGGTGATTAATGAACCTAGGTTTCTGAAGAAGGATCTTTTTGCATTTTAACTTGATATTTTTTCATATGATATACACATATTACAATAATTATTGTTTGTGATAATTTAATTGTTGTATTTTGATAAGAATATTCCTATTTAGAAACTTCTTAAAATCTTTTATAAATGGTTATTGCCTCAACAAGGGAGAAACAATAATAACTTTATTTTGGCCTACTGATTATTAAAACCCACAATTTCTGGTAGCACGCCTTGAGCTTATAATCTCATATTATTTTATATTATGTCAATATTATATAATGAATATTGTTTGTGATACTTTATTGATTGTGTTAATAAGAAGGATTTTTTTGAGGACCTGTTAAGCTATTTGAGTAACAGTTATTGCATTAACATGAAAAATAATAAAAGCATCTACACCTGATGATTTTTGAAACTTTTGAGATTCTAATTCAATATTATTTTATATTATATAAGGATGCTATAAGGAATATTATTTGTGAAAATTAATGGTGGTTGTATTTTAAAAATAATGATTCTTTTTGAAGACTTGTTTATGAATAAAAATAAGGGAAAATAATAATTTTATCTAGACCTGCAGAATAGTGAAAATAGCTGTCTGAGACAGGACCTTGTGGCTGTCCAATTTCATATTATTCTATATTATATAACATATGGTAATAAATACTATTTGCTATCTTTTAAGGGTTGTTTTATTTTAATTATTACAATTTCTTTTAAAAGCCTGTTAAAGTTTTTGTATTAACAATTATAGCATCAACGTGAGAGAAATAACTGAATCTATCCCTGGTCATTAAGCAAACTTGGTATTTGATATAGGATCTTTTGGGAATTTAATTTGATATTATTTCATATTATATAGAAATAGTATAATGACTATTATTTCTTTTTTTAATAAAGCTTTTTATTTACAAAACATATGAGTGATTTTTCTACATTGACCTTTGCAAAAACTTTTTTTCCCAAGCTTTTCCCCTCCTTCCCCCCACCCCCTACCCCTAGATGACAGGTAATCTAATACATGCTAAATA
Organism: Myrmecobius fasciatus; assembly: GCA_023553655.1. Taxonomy (NCBI): domain Eukaryota; kingdom Metazoa; phylum Chordata; class Mammalia; order Dasyuromorphia; family Myrmecobiidae; genus Myrmecobius; species Myrmecobius fasciatus. Next base: position 11,961 of record JAJPUD010023161.1, on the reverse strand, counting down.
GGATAAATTATATGACAAATACAATACATGTATACATATCTATACATTTATCTTACTGCACAAGAAACATCACATCTAGAAAGAGAAGAAGAAAAAAAAACCTAAGAAGGAAAACAAAATGCATGGAAATATTCACAGAAAGTGTTAAAATGCTGTTTTGTGGTTCACTCTCAGTTCCCACAGGCCTCTCTCTGGATGTATATCACTATCTTCATCGCTGAACAATAGGAACTGGTTTGAATCACATCATTGTTGAAGAGAACCATGTCCATCAAAATTGATCATCGTATAGTCTTGTTGCTGTGTATAATGTTCTCCTGGTTCTGCTGATTTCACTCAGCATCAGTTTATGCAAGTATCTCCAGGCCTCTCTGAAATTATCCTGCTGGTTGTTTCTCAGGAAACAATAATATTCCATAACATTCATAAACCATAATTTCTTCAGCCACTCTCCAACTGATGGGCATCCATTCAGTTTCCAGTTTCTAGCCACTACAAAAAGGGCTGCCACAAACATTCTTGCACATGTGGGGCCCTTTCCTTACTTTATGATTTCTTTGGGATATAAGCCCAATAGAAATGGTGCTGGGTCAAAGGGTATGCACAGTTTGATAACTTTTTGAGCATACTTCCAAATTGCTCTCCAGAATGACTGGATCCATTCACAGTTCCACCACCAATGCATCGTGTCCCAGCCTTCCCATATCCCCTCCAGCATTCATCATTACCTTTTCCTGTCATTTTAGCCAATCTGACAGATGTGTAGTGCTACCTCAGAGTTGTCTTTATTTGCATTTCTCTGATCAATAGTGACTTGGAGCACCATTTCATATGACTACAAATAGTTTTAATTTCATCATCTGAAAATTGTCCTTTTCATAACCTTTGACCATTTATAGATTGGAGAATGGCTTGAATTCTTATAAATATGAGACAATTTTCTATATATTTTAGAAATGAGGCCTTTATCAGAACCCTTAAATGTAAAGATGATGTCCCAATTTATTGATTCCCTCCTAATCTTGACTGCATTGGTTTTATTTGTACAAAAACCTTTTAACTTAATATAGTCAAAATTATCTATCTGGTGTTCAATTAAGAGTCCCAAATCTTCTTTGGACATAAATTTACTCCATCTGCACAGATCTGAGAGGTAAACTATACTATGTTCTTCTAATTTACTTATAATATCACTCTTTATATCCAGATCATGAAGCCATTTAGATCTTCTCTTGGTATGTGGTGTTAGGTATGGGTCAAGCCCTAATTTCTTCCACACTAGTTGCCAATTTTCCCAGCACTTTTTGTCAAATAATGAGTACTTATCCCAGAAACTGGGGTCTTTGGGTTTATCAAACACTAAATTGCTATAGCTATTGCCTAGTTTGTCCTGTGATTCTATCCTACTCCATTGATGGACTACTCTATTTCTTAGCCAGTAACAAATGGTTTTGATGACTGCTGCTTTATAAATATAGTTTTAGATCTGGTACAGCAAGGCCACCTTCATCAGCCTTTTTTTCCCATTATTCCCTTGAAACTCTTGAACTTTTGTTCTTCCAAATAAACTTTGCTATTTTTTTTACATCTGTAAAATAATTTCTTGGGAGTTTGATTGGTATGGCACTAAATAGGTAGATTAGTTTGGGTAGTATTGTCATTTCATTATATTTGCTCGGCCTGCTCATGAGCATTTAATGTTTTTCCAATTGACTAGGTCTAATTTTATTTGTTTGGCAAGTGTTTTGTAGTTTAGTTCATATAGTTTCTGACTTTTCCTTGGCAGACAGAGTCCCAAATATTTTATACTACCATCCATTATTTGGAATGGAATTTCTTTTTGTATTTCTTGCTGCTGAACTTTGTTGGTAATATATAAAAATGCTGATGATTTATGTGGATTTATTTTGTATCTTGCAACTTTGCTAAAGTTCTGAATTGTTTCTAGTAGTTTTTTAGTTGAGTCTCTAGGGTTCTCTAAGTATACCTCATGTCATCTGCAAAGAGTGATAATTTGGTTTCCTCATGACCTACTCTAATTCCTTTAATCTCTTTTCCTTCTCTTACTGCCAAAGCTAACATTTCTAACACAATATTAAATAATAATGGTGACAGTGGGCAGCCTTGTTTCACTCCTGATCTTATTGGGTATGGTTCTACTTTGACTCCATCACATATGATGCTTGCTGATGGCTTTAAGTAGATACTACTAATCATTTTAAGGAAAAGCCCATTTATTCCTATACTCTCCAGTATTTTGAATAGGAATGGGTATTGGGTTTTATCAAAAGCTTTTTCTGCATTTATTGATATAAACATATGTTTTTTGTTAGTTTGGCTATTAATATAACTGATTATGCTGATAGTTTTCCTAATATTGAACCAGCCCTGCATTCCTGGTATAAATCCTACTTGGTCATAGTGTATTGTCTTGGGGATGAGTTTTTGTAATCTCATATCTACTATAGTATTTAAAATTTTTGCATCAATATTCATTAGGGAAATTGGTCGATAGTTTTCTTTCTCTGTTTTCTCCCTACCTGGTTTAGCTATCAGCACCATATCTGTATCATAGAAGGAATTTAGTAGTACACCTTCTTCCCCTATTTTTTCAAATAGTTTATATAGTATTGGAATTGATTGTTCTTTGAATGTTTGGATTTATACCAGGGATGCAGGGCTGGCTCAATATTAGGAAAACTATCAACATAATTCATTATATTAATAACCAAATTAACAAAAACCATATGATTATCTCAATAGATGCAGAAAAAGCATTTATAAAATCCAACAGCCTTTCCTATCACAAACACTAGAGAGTATAGGAATAAATGGGATTTTCCTTAAAATGATCAGTAGCATCTATTTAAAACCATCAGCAAGCTATGGATCAGGACTGGTGCTACTCATGTCTCAAAGCATGCAGTCCAGGCCAGAGACTTTAGGACCGACAGCAATGTCAGCCGACTGAATGCAAAGTATTCAGCGACCCCATCAAGGGACTTCAAACATTATGTAGGGTTCCATAGCTCAGGGAGACAAAGAAATCATGGGAACAGATGAACACATCTGGTGTCAAAGGAAACCATAAATTCAGTTTTGGCAGGTAAGGAGTAGGATGCCAGAACTGGGAGAAGATAAAGTCTGGGTCACAAAGATAAGGGGGAAGTCGAGGCTGGCCACCTGGAGGTTTCCTAACTCCTTTGGAACGTGAGTCTATTTTTTTGTTTGTCTCTGTCTGTTTCTCTCTGTCTGTCTATCTCTGTTTCTCTTTCTCTCTTTTCTCTGTCTCTCTCATTTCTCTGTGTTTGTCTCTTTCTGTGTCAATGTCTTTCTCTCAGTCCCTGTCTCTGTTTCTCTGCGTTTCTTCTCTATTTGCTTCTCTTTCTCTCTCTCTGTGTCTTTTTCTCTCTGTGTATCTGTCTATCTTTTGTCTGTTGGTCTATGTGTATGTCTGTCTATCTTCTTTATGTGTGTGTATGTGTCTGTCTCTCTGTGTACTGTCTCTCTGTCTCTTTCTCTCTGTCTTTGTCTGCATTTGTCTCTGTATCTCTCTGCCTCTGTCCCTCTTTGTCTTCTGTTTCAGTCTCTTTGTCCTCATGTCTTTCTCTCTGTATGTCTGTCAGTTTCTCTTTCGGGTTCTCTCTGTGTCTCCCTCTATCTCTATGTTTGTCTCTGTGTGTGTCTCTCTCTGTCTCTGAATATCTACCTCAGTCTCTGTCTCTCTTTCTATTTTTCTCTGTCCTCTCTTTGTCTCTGTCTCTCTCCTCTCTCTGTGAGGCAGCAGGATCTCATGGACACAACCTACCCTTGGACTCAGGAAGACGTGGGTTCCAATTCGTCCTCAGACTTTTCCCAGCTTCATGATCTCAGGGAAATCTCTGTATCTCCCTTGGTCTCTGTCCAATGAAGGATTTGGACTCATGGCCTCTAGTGTTTCCTCTATGGCTAAGTCTGTTGCTAGAAGATCCACTGAGTCACAATGAAGACCCTAAGGGATGACTGGGAGAGAGGGAAATGAGACAAGAGGTGTAGACTGCACATGGGAGCAGTTTGGCCCAGACTGAAAGGGAAGAGGAGCAGCTTTGTATAGGATGGAGAGCTGGGACAGAGATGGAGAACACGGGCCATTTTTCAGAACACTGCCATTGGAGGGAGAGGACCTGGATTCAAATCTCAGTGGAACTAAATACACTGACTCCAGCAGTTGCCTCACTTAATCCAATATGAACTTATTTATAAAATAATACAACATAATGACTCATTGATTAAGCCCTAGATACCTAGACAGATCTATCTTTGCAGGATTGTTTTAATAAAGGTCACATATAAGTCCAACTTGGGATATTCCGTTGATCATTTTCTTTCCAAGGTAAGAACACATAGGAAAAGGATCAGCTGTTTTCCTTGTATTTATTTCTTCTGAGGTTTGCTCTTGTGGATGGGCAACAGGCCCCTCCTGGACTGAAATCCGCTCCGTGCTGTCTCTGTTTCCATGGAAGAAAACCATGTGGCCTTGGACCTTTTCTAGGCAAAGAATAGGACAGGACACTATATTAGGTGGGGGGGACTTATTAGGAATCCCTGCCGACATCAGGGGGATCCATTACTTCCCTTCTCTTCCAAAATCCAGCCTTTCCTTGGACTCTTTTCTGCTCGCTTTGTGCCCTTTCAATAGCTGGGAAGTGGCTCCTGTCAGTGAAAATCCAGGAAATCTCGGATTTAAAATGAGCCAGAGTGTAATACCAGGGTTTGGACACCAGATGGCCGACCAAATGTGTAATATCTGAGCTGGCCACAGGAGGGCGCCCTTATGATTAATAGGAAGCTTTCAATGGCAATTAATTGATGAAAAAGCAGTCATTTCAGGCCTAGTATTAGCCAGGCCCTACAATGAGTGCTGGGAACACCCAGACTAAAACGTAACAGGCAGAAACGCCCTTGTTGAGCAAGGAGTACTGGCGCCCAGCATGGGAATGGGTTGAGCCTGAGGGTCACAGTTAGTTGCTGGTGAGCAGGGATGCCTTGACAGGGCCTCTTGCCTGTGAGCTGGTTGCTGATATCGCTGGGCTGTCTCTCCTCCCTTTGGCAGATCCCATGCATATGCAATACCCAAGAGCTGCTTCTCTAAATGGTGATTGGGGATTGCCTACTGTTCATGCACTGATCACGCTTGCAAAACTGTATATCAACAAGATTACAACATAATAAACTGGAGCTCTTTTCACACCCTATGAGTTTCCCTGCCTTAGTTTCATCATCTGTAAAATGAGCTGGAGAAGGAAGCTAGCAAACCCCTCCAGGAGCTTTGCTAAGAAAACCCAAATGGCGTCATGGAGAGTTGGACATGACTGAAAATGACAACAACAGCAACAATGAACAGACATATTCATTGTTAAGTATGGAGCTCTTCCTTGTGGGACTGGCATAGGCAAAGATACAGAGGGAAGAACTGGCAAATTGTACAAGATAGCAGATAGATTGGTTTATTTGAAGTGGAGAAGCTAGTCATGGGACCCACCTGCTATTCTAATTCTGACCCACAGAATAGATCCCTTCATGTGAGAGGATTATAAGAATACAGGGAGACTGAGAAGCAGTTGCAGGCTTTCTGGGTTTCCCACTTAGGCATTGTCCTCAAGAGAAATTATGTTGGGTGAAATCTGCTTATGAACATTTAAAACTTCTTAAAACACTTATAAAGTGATTGGTTACGCAGGTGTTTTTCTTTTCATTTACTCTAGCTTTCAGAATAATTACTCTTTCACACATTCAACTGACAATGTTCCCTGAAGTAACTTGCTTACCTTCATTGTGCAAATCTTAGGTCAATTCAACAATGGGGAATTAAAAAATGAAACCTGTGTGAGCAATACTAAATACTAATACTAAATAGTATTATTCACACATATGGTAAATTAGTAATCATATTTACTAATTGTAAATATTCAATACAAATAAATATGTGCTGACTTCTTATTTTCTGGGACTTGATGAATGTGTTTCAGATGAATTAGTTATGGTTTCTATGACCACTTGTATAATGTGACCTTTTGGGTATATTGTAGTAGGTCTTTCTTTCATGTATAGGTTGTTGTAGATGATTACACCCCTTTTCCCCCCTCATATGTCATGATTCTCTGTATAAAGATATATTTGCCTCTGAAAAATTTGTAACTGCAATTGCCATCCTTCCTCTGGGGAATGCAAATGAATTGAGAGTGCTTGCTAGGGAATACATGCCCATATTCACACATTTATATATAACTATATTTATAATTGTGGCCTTTTCCCTCACCTTAAGATCTTCACGTAAGTTTATTCACCCTCCCCTATGGAATTAGAATTCACATGTAGAATAATCCCTAGAGGGAAAGCTCTACCCATGTTTATCAAAGGGCCTTTGATGCAAATGTGAGAGAACAATCCAAAACTGTATCATTTTGGTATACATAAAGGTAGAACTCACTGGAAAGAATCAGGATTATATTAATTGGCTATTCTGCAAATTTTAGGTGGACTAGGTGATGCATTGGGCATCTTGTGTCCAGAAGAACCTAAGTTCAAATTCAGCCTCAGACACTAGCTGTAACCTGTTCGCCTCGATTTCCTTATTCATTAAATGAACCAGAAAAGGGAATGGTAAACCACTTGGTCATCAAGAGTTAAGCATAGCTAATGGACAACAATAACCACATGTATATTTATGTAGTTTTAATTAACTTTTGCTTTCCCTTTTTGTTCCAAATCTCATTTTATTTGTTTTTGTCCTTTTAAAATTAATTTTATTTTTTCAAAGAACAAAAATCTACTTTTCTGCCCTTGTTAATGCCATCCCCAAATGAAAAATAAAAATAAAAGTGCTGTTACAAACAAAACAAACAAAAGTGATTTTGACATTGATCATTTCCAGAATAGTTGAAAAATACTGAAATAGACGAAAAGAATTCCTAGTCTATCACATACCCTCCCTGTGGTGTTCTGGTACTAAAGATTTTTTTTATTAAAGCTTTTTATTTGTAAAACATAGGTATGGGTAGTTCCCCAGCATTGATATTAGAAAGCTGTCCATTACAAATTTTACCCCCAGTCCTCTCCCCTCCCCTAGATGGCAGGAAGTCCACTACATGTTAATAATGTTGAAATACTTGATAAGTTGTGCAAGAAAAATCCTATCTACAAGAAAAAAAAGGAAACAGAATGCAAGCAAACCTCAATAGAGAGCCTGAAAATGTTTTGTTGTGGTCCATATTTTATATCCCTCTCTCTGGGTGTATATGTTCTTCTTCAGTGAACAATTGGAACTGGTTTGAGACAATTCTTTGGTGCAGAGAGCCATGTGCATCAGAATTGATCATCATGTAATATTGTTGTTGCTGTGTATAATGATCTCCTCCTTCTGCTCGTTTCACTCAGCATCAGTTCATGCAAGTCTCTCCAGGCCTCTCTGAAATCGTCCTGCTGGTCGTTTCTTACAGAGCAATAATATTCCATAACATTCATATACCATAATTTATTCAGCCATTCTCCAATTGATGGACATCCCTTCAGTTTCCAGGTTCTAGCCACTACAAAAAGGGCTGCCACAAACATTCTTGCCCATGGGGGACCCTTTCCTTCCTCTAAGATCTCTTTGGGATATAGGTCCAATAGAAACACGTCTGGGTCAAACGGTATGCACAGTTTGATAACTTTTTAAGCATAGTTCCAAATTGCTCTCCAGAATAGTTGGATCCGATCACAGTTCCACCAACAATGTATTAGTGTCCCAGTTTTCCCACATCCCCTCCAACATTCATCGTTATCTTTTCCTGTCATTTTAGCCAATCTGACAGGTGTGTAGTAGTACCTCAGAGTTGTCTTAATTTGCATTTCTCTGATCAATAGTGATTTGGAGCAACTTTTCATATGACTAGAGATGGTTTTAATTTCATCATCTGAAATTTGTCTCTTCATATCCCTTGACCACTTATCTATTGAAGGGTGGCTTGAATGCTTATATATATGAGACAATTCTCTATATATTTTAGAAATGAGGCCTTTATCAGAACCATTAAATGTAAAGATGATTTCCCAATTGGATGCTTCCCTCCTAATCTTGTCTGCATTAGTTTTCTTTGTACAGAAACTTTTTAACTTAATGTAATCAAAAGTATCTATCTGGTGTTCAATTAGGAGTTCCAGATCTTCTTTGGACATAAATTTATTCCATCTCCACAGGTCTGAGAGGTAAACTGTACTACGTTCCTCTAATTTGCTTACCATATCACTCTTTATATCTAGATCATGAACCCATTTAGATCTTATTTTGGTATGTGATGTTAGGTATGGGTCAAGCCCTAATTTCTTCCACACTACTTTCCAATTTTCCCAGCAGTTTTTGCCGAATAGTGAGTACTTATCCCAGAAGCTGGCCTCTTTGGCTTTATCAAACACTAAATTGTTAATGTTATTGCCTAGATTATCCTGATAACCTATCCTGTGCCACAGATTGACTGCATCACAAGAGATTGGCTTTTGAGGCTGCTCACAATGCAGGGGTAGCCATTAGCCACATCCTTCCCTTCTACAGTCACTGGAAGGCATTTAGCCAAAATACACAGGCCATTTCTTTTCTTAGGGGGTCAAGATTTCATTGCACTGAAACTTTTTCTTGTGAAAGAATACAGAAATCTTCCCCACCCAACCTAAGGGAAAGAAATGTGTTTTTAAAAGGATGCCTTATTCTACATTCATTTTCCGTCTGTTTTTTTTTTCTCTAGAGGGGGATAACATCTTTTATCATGAGTCCTTTGGAATTGTCCCAGCTTGCTGTACTGATGAGAAGAGGTAAGTTATTCGGAACTGATCATTAGACCAAATTTTTATGACTGTACAAAGTTGTCCTGTTTCTGCCCACTCTGCTTTGCATCAGTTCCCACCAGCCTTTCCAAGGTTTTCCTTCAATCATCCTGTTTGTTATTTTTTATAGCACAATGATATTTCAACAGTCATGGATCACAACTGGAGCTGCACATCTGATGGGCGATTCCTCCATGTCCAGTTCTTTGTTACCACTCAAGAACTGGTATAAATATTTTTGCACAAACAGATGCTTTTTCCTTTTGCTTTTTATTTCTTTAGGATACAGACCCAGGAGTGGGTCTCCTGGTCTGTGTCAAAAGGCACACATGGTTTCCTAGTCCTCTGGCCATGGTTGCTGTCCAGAATGGTTGGATCAGGTCACCACTCAATCAACAAATAGTGTGGAAAGCACTGGGGATTCCAAGAGAGGCAAAAGTCTTCCCTCAAAGACCTTCTAATCTAATAAAGGAGATGATGTGCAAAAAATATGCAAAAAATACATACACAACAAATTTGGATAAACATTATAAACAGGAAATAATTACAAGAGGGAAAACACTGAAATTAGGAGGGATTGGGGAAGGTTGTGGTTGTGGATCGGACTTGAAGGAAGTCAAAAGGTCACTAACTTTATTTTCAGTGACTTTTTTTTATTAAAGCTTTTTATTTACAACATGAGTAATTTTTCTACATTGACCTTTGCAAAACTTTCTGTTCCAACTTTTTCCCTCCTTCCCCTTACCCCTTTTCCTAGATGGCAGGTAGTCTAACACATGTTAAACATTTTAAAATATATGATAAATCCAATATATGTATACATATCTATACAGTTATCTTGCAGCACAAGAAAAATCGAATATAGAAAGAGAAAAAAAAGAACCGAAGAAGGAAAACAAGCATTCACAGAAAGCATGAAAATTCTATGCTGTGGTCCACACTCAATTCCCATAGGCCTCTCTCAATGTATATGACTGTCTTCCTCGATGGATAATAGGAACTGATTTGAATCACCTCGTTGGTACCATGTCCATCAGAATTGATCCTTGTGTATAATGATCTCCTGTTCTGCTCACTTCATTTAGCATCAGTTCATGCAGATCACTCCAGGCCTCTCTGAAATCATCCTGCTGGTCCTTTGTTACAGAACCATATTATTCCATGACATTCATATACCATAACTTATTTAGCCACTCTCCAATTGATGGGCATCCATTCAGTTTCCAGTTTCTAGCCACTACAAAAAGGGCTGCCACAAACATTTTTGCACATGTGGGTCCCTTTCCCTCCTTCAAAATCTCTTTGGGATATAGGCCCAATAGAAATGCTGCTGGGTCAAAGGGTATGCACAGTTTGATAACTTTTTGAGCATAGCTCCAAATTGTGCTCCAGAATGGTTGGATCCATTCAAAGTTCCACCAACAATATATCAGTGTCCCAGTTTTCCCACATCCCCTTCAGCAGTTATCATTATCATTTCCTGTCATTTTAGCCAATCTGACAGGTGTGTAGTGGTATCTCAGAGTTGTCTTAATTTGCATTTCTCTGATCAATAGTGACTTGGAGCACCTTTTCATGTTACCAGAAATAGTTTCAATTTCTTCATCTGAAAATTGTCTGTTCATATCTTTTGACCATTTATCAATTGGAGAATGGCTTGAATTCTTATATATTTGAGTCAATTCTCTATATATTTTAGAAATGAGGCCTTTATCAGAACCTTTGGATGTGAAAATATTTTCCCAGTTTACTGCTACCCTTCTAATCTTTTCTGCATTCATTTTGTTTGTACAAAAACTTTTTAACTTGATATAGTCAAACTTATCTATTTTGTGATTAATGATGACCTCTAGTTCTTCTTTGGTCACAAATTCCTTCCTCCTCCACAGGTCTGAGAGGTAAACTACCCTACATTGTTCCAATTTGTTTATAATCTCATTTTTTATGTCTAGATCATGAATCCATTTCGACCTTATTTTGGTATACGGTGTTAGGTGTGGGTCAATGCCTAGTTTCTTCCACAGTAGTTTCCAATTTTCCCAGCACTTTTTGTCAAATAATGAGTACTTATGCCAAAAGCTGGGGTCTTTGGGTTTGTCAAACACTAGATTACTACAGTCATTGACCATTTTGTCCCGTGAATCTAATTTATTCCACTGATCAAGTACTCTGTTTCTTAGCCAGTACAAAATAGTTTTGATGACCGCTGCTTTATAATATAATATTAGTTTGGCACAGGTAGACCACCTTCATTTGCTTTTTTCCCCCACTAATTCCCTTGAAATTCTTGACCTTTTGTTCTTCCAGATGAATTTTGTTGTTATTATTTCTAGGTCAGTAAAATAGTTTCTTGGGAGTTTGATTGGTATAGCACTAAATAAATAGATTAATTTAGGTAGCATTGCCATTTTTATTATATTCGCTCAACCTATCCAAAAGTACTGGATATTTTTCCAATTGTTTACATTAGACTTTATTTGTGTGAAAAGTGTTTTTAGTTGTTTTCATATAGTTCCTGACTTTCCCTTGGCACATAGACTCCCAAATATTTTATAGTATCGACAGTTATTTTAAATGGAATTTCTCTTTGTATCTCTTACTGTTGTATTTTGTTAGTGATGTTTAAAAATGCTGATGATTTATATGGATTTATTTTGTATCCTGCATCTTTGCTAAAGTTGTGGATTATTTCTAATAGGTTTTTAGTTGATTCTCTAGAATTCTCTAAGTATAGCATCATATCATCTGCAAAGAGTGATAATTTGGTTTCCTCATGGCCTACTCTAATTCCTTTAATCTTTTTTTCTTTTATTGCCAAAGGTAGCATTTCTAATTCAATATGAATACTAATGGTAATATTGGGCAAACTTGTTTCACCCCTGGTCTTATTGGGAATGGTTCCAGTTTATCACCATAGCATATGAGGCTAGCTGATGGTTTTTTGTTTTTTTGTTTGGTGGTTTTTTTTTTTTTTTGCATTTTTGCTGAGGCAATTGGGGTTAAGTGACTTGCCCAGGGTCACACAGCTAGGAAGTGTTAAGTGTCTGAGACCAGATTTGAACTCTGGTCCTCCTGACTTCAGGGCTGGTCCTCAATCCACTGTACCACCTAGCTGCCCCC